>JAVCKT010003972.1:0-10776 GCA_032273925.1 Rhynchotus rufescens
TCCCCACACACGGCAACATGTTCTCCTAATGCAACCTCTTTATGGGACCTGCTTTTGCAGTTCCAGAGAGATGTGAAGAAGGAAACTCTGAGGTCCAAGACCAGGAATGTCATGCCACGATGAACTCCATTTTATGTATCAACTGCTGAACCTAAAAACTCCATCTAGCCAAAGGAACATTTCATTCAAACATTCATTTCAATTCCACATTCTTTCAAACATTTCAAACCAATTAAATAACAGTTTATATATATATTTTATATATATATATATATATAAAAAAATGTCACTGAGGTGACTCCATGATCATCATCCCTAAAGAGACATTTTGATATTCAATAAACCCACTCCCAGCTTCAGCTCCGTTGCCTGAACAGCTTTGACCCTGTGCTCTCCAGATGCTGCTTTTCCGTAATTTCCTCTGCTCCACCTTCCCAGGTCTCATCGGCACCGCACCACCGGCTGGCCTCCAAAGCTAGTTGATGACATGCAGACATTTTCCCCATGGAGCAAGAGGAATTTTTGCATGTGGGAACGGGAGGAGGAGAGCAGACTCAGGTCTCCCATAGCCAATTTGTGGCCCTTCCAGGGCCTGCTGGACATTCCTGCCTCTGCAGAGGCTGCTGCGGTGGCTCCCGGCCAGCTCTGCCCGTGCTGATTCAGAAGTGATGCACGAGGCACATACGTCCAGGCAGGCTTGGAGCGAACCCCGGGAACATGATGCCTTGGGAGGGCCTGTGCATCATAACGGAAGAGCTCAGCGTTGGGATGATCCCGCGGGATGCATGAGGGAATTGGCATCTTCCCATGCTCCTGCAAATGTGCTGCATGGCCTACTGTATTTTTTGGCAGGTCCAAGCTTCCTGGAGTCCCAGCATGGCTCATTCATGAGGATACCATTAAAAACCATGGAGGACAACTTCCTAACCACCCAGGGATTACAAGCAAACCCAAAGCAGGTCAAGCAGCAGGACTTGGCTCTCCCTTCACTTTCTCCTCCAGCACTGCCCAGCTGCTGGCAAGGAATATGCCCTTACATCAGCATCTCCCAGCCATAGGTCGCCCCTGGTCTTGGCGCTTCTTTACACAGCAGATAGCAGAAAGACTTACAGGAGATCTGGAGATTGAATGGAAAACACAAGTTCCTCTCTCGAGAAGGCTATAAATCTGTGCTGTGGACCTGCCTTGAGCCCAGCATGTCACAGACAGCTCTTTGCCAAACACGTACGTGGCACTGGGTCACCAGGGGGTGACAGTTACAGCGCAGATGCTGCAGGCTCCCCAAGCATCTTCCGTGGCAGAATTTGCACATAAACCACATGGGCAGCAAGAGAACATGCATGGTCCTTGCTGTCTCCCAGCCTCAGAGACATCGCCAAGCACTAGGAGGCAATTGGACCCTGGGTTCCTGCCTGCAGAGCCATAGGAAGCGCGGTGCACATGTGCCTGCGCCTTCCCTGGGGTCACAGCGACCCCCACGTGATCCTACCCCACGGGAGGCTCCGGGACACGCAGCTGCGGAAAAGCTTGCAGGGTCACCCTTGCTGGGAATAAATCACAGCCTTCCCACTAGCAAGCCTCCCATTGCACTGCCTGGGAAAGCATCTCGGATTGGCGCTCCTCATCCCTGCCTAGTCAGCTTCCCAGATGCTCTCAATTTTAAGAGCAGCTCCTTTTCTGACTCTTTTTTTTTTTCTCAAGGCACTTTAGGGAGTTCTGGTCAGAACGGTCTCTCCTACCAGGAGCAGCTGAACATCTGGCCGTGCAAGTCAGCCCTCTGTATGTAAACTCCTGTTGTTTTGGCAGCACACACATCCTCATCGCCCACACAGCGGGTGCTGGATTCTTCCTTTCCTATGTCAACCTCTCGGGCTGGTGCCAACTGGGTTGTTTTACTCTGGTGCTTTTTAACTCCAGGTTTCCCAGGAGCTAGGGAATCCATCAGCAATTCCTGCACACACGCTGCCCTGCAATCCGCACAGTCCCCATCTCTGGTGGTTTTCTTCCCAAGGTCATTGTCATTTCTGGAAAGGAACAGTCCAACCAGGGGAGCCTGAACCCTGAAGCTGCAGAGAAATCAGGACCTGGACCTACCTCAGCCCCTCCAGTTGGGAGGTTTGGTGTTGACTGCAGCCCCCTATCCCCAAGCTGGGAATGAGGAGCTTCTGGTAAGAGCAGAGAAAACTCGATGTGCCCCGCACCTTCCGTGCTCCTTGTCATGACAAGCAAGGGGAATTGCAGAGCAGAGGCGTGCTGAGCCCAGGCAGAAGCCGCCAAGCAGCAGTGGAAGAGGCCAGGAACTTACACGCTCTTCTGCATCCAGGTATTTTCCTCTAGAGCTCTTAAAATTTAAGAAGAAATCAACCCAACCCTGCCCAGCCCAGAAGGAAAATATGTCTTTTGGGATGGTGGGAGGAGACAAAACCCTTGGTGCCTCTTGCAGCGCCTGGAGGTACCTGCACAGCTGGCAAGAGTCCTCCCAGCACAGGCAGAGCATCCCCACCCTCCCACAGCTGCTGAGTCACCACGGCCAGGGCCGGCCCCATGGCAGGGTGGTGGGAGGGATGCTAGAAACACTGGGGATTACTGCAAGTGTCGGGGGGGTCTCCTTACCAGAAAACCCCCAGTCCTCTCCTCCTGGGTGCACAGCTTTGGAACCATTTTGTATCCCCCACAGGTCATCAGTGGCTGACTCCAAAACTGCGACCCCAGAACTGAGCACCCAGGTGCGAGGAAACCTCCGTCCTTGTCTCGCATCCACCTCAAGCATCCTGCAACGAGATCCAGCTTCCCTATGGGAGCATCGTTATCCCTCGGCACGGGGCAGGACCCCAGCGCTCTCCTCGCACACCGCACACAAGGCCACGCAAGCTCAGGAGCCGCCGCGTTCCCGGTGAGCTCCGCGCCGGCGCGGCGACAGGAGCCGGCGCTGCGGCACGCAGCAGGGACGCCGGCCAAGCGATCCCCGCGAGAGGCTGCGGGGATGCCGCAAAAAACATTTATCTTGGGTCGGAGGCAGCCAAACTCGGAACAGCTTGAAGCCTAGAGGAAATCAGAGCTTCCTCCCAGGGGTCCGGGCAGGCTCAGATGGGTCTAAGAGCGATCGCCGCGACTTCTGCGTCCGGACAACCTACCCTCTGCCTCTGAGGCTCGGTGGGGAAGGCTGAAGGAAGCTTTTGTTTGCAATGCAATTTGCAATCATGTTTTCCTTAGTGTTTTAACTGGCTCAGGGATCCCCTCTCTGCTCCTCTCCAAACGCACCACTTGCTCCCTGGCGTGGAGCTGGGGCCGGGCGACGATACAAGGAGGCTTCCCAAAGACAACAGATTGCGTCTTTCCCATGCACAACATGCAAACAAACCCGGGGCCAGGGATGCAAAGCTGGAGGGAGCCTGGGGAGCAGGCGGTAACGGGACACCCCTTCAAACGGATGCCCCCCTGCAAATGGAGGGGCTCCTGGCAGGTGCCAGGCCCTGGAGGCACAAGGATCCCAACCAGTCTGAGGGAAAGCTGCGCTGGCAGGAGGCTCGCGGGCGGCGGAGCCAAGGCAGCTCCCTCCTGCGCAGGGAGCAGGCAGCTGTGCTGCTGCGTGACCTCAGGCAGCCCGAGCACAGCGGCAGCGGCGCGCACGGGGCTGCGGGCTGCTGCTTCACAAGCACCCCGAGATCCCTCAGACCAGCCCCACGGGCTCTTTCTAGCAGGAGAATCCAAGAGAAAAAGCAGCCTCGGTCAGCAGGGCTGGATCGCTGTCCCTGTCACTTAATGGGACCAGAGCTCAGAGCAACTCTGGGTTCTGTAATGAGCACCCCATTGCCCCACATGCCTCATCCTTTCCTACCCAGGGCTGGGATATCCCCGCTCAACTCCCCGTCCCCCTCACTTGGCCCTCACAGCCCCTTTGGGTGCCCTCCCACCCCGCTGCAGAGCGAGGGGTCCCTGTGGGAAAGGCTGCGATACCTCGGAGCTGCTGCCAGCACCACGCAGGGACCCCGCTGGCTCCTGTCCCGCGGGGGGACAGGACGCTCTGTCACCGCGACGGCCTCGGGCTGCATGCTCACGCTGCGAGCGGCCGGCGGGAGCTGCGCCAGCGCACCGGGACGCGCGCCTGGATGCGCCGGCGGCGGCAGGGTGGGGACGGGCCCTCTGCCAGCGAGAAATCCTCGCCCGGGCCCGAGCGCGAGGCTCCTCCAGCGCTGCCGACTACAATACGACATTGTGCTCGCGCCTCTAGCAGCTGGAAGTGTTACAAGAACAAATACCAGCGAGGAATGAGATATGGCGCAGCTATTTCGCCCCGGAGCCGGTGCCATTATCCGAGGGCTGACTTGCTGCAAGGTCCCGACGTGCTGCAACGCCCGGCCGTGCATGGGAGAAAACCCACACGCAGCCCCTCTCCAAACCAGAGCCCTTTAAGCCACAGCACCCACTTCGCTGCCCGGCACCCAGAGCCTCTTGGAAAGCAGCACAGCCCAAACACACCAGTCGCAGCAGCCCCCAGGGCTGCCAGCACCTGCCCCAGACCACACGGGACACCTCCAGCGTCTCCAGGCTGGACCTTGCTGCAGCCAGCGCCAACCTGAGGGGGTCCTGGAAGCTGCAGGGCTTTTTGGTAGAGGCAGCGTGGCCGTGGCAGTGGGGTGACCAGAGCTGGCACCAGGAGAAGGCAAAGCCCTTGAGCAGGAGGCACATGTGTGGGATGCGGAGCGGCTCTGCAGGGATGTCTCCAGCTGATGTGTCTGGTGCAGGTGCCGATCACATCCTCTGCCTTTGGCTAAAGCTCCTCACTGTTATTTCCCTACAGGCACCTGGGAACTAAGCACTCACTCGAGCCATCAGTAAACGCTCCCCAGGGATGGTTCTGGCTCTGAGCTGCGGTCCTTGGAAGGCACTGACAGGCACGCTGGACAGGACAGCACCTTGGTCAGGCCCCGATACCTGCTTTCCTGCTGCTCCACATCCCTCTCACTTCACCCCAAGCATCTCAGCACCACCAGGAGGGCAGAGGGACCCACACAAGCTGTAGATCCTTCTCAACTCAAGCCACTCCAGTCCACCATTGCACCCCAAATCCCCCAGCCCCACACAGCAAGGCGCACTACAGCCCCGCATTGCTGCCCTGCCCCGTTTCCTCAGGACGTCGAACGGCCGCCAAGCCTCCATGGGACTTTTGGCTTCTCTGTTGCCAACTGTCTGGGAACTCCGGGCGAGCACTTTGGTGACCCCCATGCACCCCCCTGAGGGACTGCTGGCAAACAGAACCGCTTTAACCACCAGGGTGGCGGGGTCAGGGCCCGGCGGAGCCATCCTCCCTGCATGTGTGCATCCCTTGTCTGCTGCTCCCGGCTAATCACCTCTCGGAAGGCAGCGGGTGCCTTTCAAGGCAGCCTCGAGGCCATCTGAGCTTGGCAGCCCCAGGATTCCAGCCAGCAGGACCAGGGTCTGGTGTGGAAACACAGCCTCATTCAGAAGCTCATCTCAGCACGTCAGCGTTGGGGCGTCCGGAGGGAGCAATGCGCAGGGGGAACGGCAGAGCGAGGATGGCACCGCAACCTGCCTCCCCAAAATGTTAGAGCGCTGCGCTAAATCCATTACATTAGGAAGTTAAAGGCTCCTCTGAACATGGTGGCTTGTCCAGTTGCACACCGCTCGGAGCTGGGCTACCATGCCCAGCACCAGCCAGGAGTCGGTGTGCTGGGTGTTAACCCAGAAGTCCTGGGAGAGCAAACACCACCGCTTTTGGTGGAAAATGAAGGTACTACCTAGCATCCCAATGCCATTCCTGCCCCATTTCCCCAACATTTCCCAGTTCTGCTTTCTTCATGATCTTCATTTTCTGCTCTGCACCTGCACCTTCCATTGCTCTGAAGAGCATCCATAGTCTGTCTTCCCTTTTATCTTCTCCCCTGTGAAGTAAGTTTGCCTGAGTGTCGAAAGGGTCAAAACCACGCAACAACAAAAGCTGGGCACAAAACGCCTCTCCTGCCTTCCAAGCAGAGGGGATCAAACATTAGCCACATGTAAATCATTAACCCCGAGGCAAAGGTGCTTGGGCAGCTGGGGAAGAGAGGAGCAAGCACGTGCATGTGCATGCAGGGTCACAGCCCTCATCCCAGCCCGCAGGGGAGCGACACCCAGGCGCTTCCTTCAGCGCCTGCTGAAGGTCACCTTGAGGCATCTCCAACGCTACGGTTGCTCTGTGGTCAGCACGAGCCAGCTCCCATCGCTGAACTGGTCAGGTAGGCATAGAGAGGAGCGTGGCACATGCCAGAGGAAGGGGAACAGAATCCAAGCTTGGTTGCAGGGAAGATAGAGCTGTCCTTAGCTGCATGCCCATTGGGAAGCTCAATGGAGCCAACCAAGCCTAGCTCTGCCAACACCTGCCTTTCAAGGTGAAAGGAGACTTGATACGCTATGAACTTCTGCTCTCCTGATCCTTGGGCCCCCAGATAGTCAATAGCTCAAGTCATGACTATATCATTGTGATGGGCAATGCTGTCTGCAAACTGGCCCTGGACACAGGCATGGGCAGAAACCTGCCACGTGTGCTCAAGGGGCACCTCATTGTGGCCATGGGGATGCTGCCTCAGTCTAGCCAATGAATTTCACAGGAACTACAAGAGCCCAAGGACAGGACAGGGATGCTCAGCCTTGGAGAGGGAGCCAAAAACCAACAGCAGTTGCTACGTGGAAGAGATGACGCTGGATGGACAGGGATTTGGACAGAGGTTTCAGCAGCATCATACAGCGACAAGGAAAAAGAATCCCTTGTTGCTTTCCAGTAGGCACAAACTACCTGGCAGCACTGCAGCCCCCAAATTGCAGGGTGGTTTTCCCCCAAATCAGGGTGAGTTGCCCTGTCTCACCATGTCCGTGCACCCACACTGCCACTGCCTGAAGGAAACAGGTTAGTCCGAATCAAAGCTGCATCGTGGGAATGGGACACCCTCAGCCCACCCCACACAAACAGTGCACATCAATGCTGCCTACAACATCCCAAGCAGGGATGAGCAAAGGGGCTCATCCAAAGGCTAAAGCATCTCCCAGACCTTAGCCTGCTGGCTGGCACTGAAGGGACAGGTACCTGCCATATCATGAGCTCCAACCTGCACCCAGGAAAGCACAGCAAAGGACATACACCCCCAAACACCCTGAACACACAGGGTGCCTTACCTGCTGGGGCTTGGGGAGGGGGAGACACACAAAGGAACAGAGATCACCCAGCCACATTACCTGCAGAAACATTAATAAAGACACAAGAATACCCTCCATCCTCCGCAGGGAGCAAGTCACACGGGAGAGGCAGGTGCCCAGCGGCCAAGTGCATCCAGCAAAGGTCTCTCACGGCCTCGCAGAAGCCCTGGCACGGCGGGGGGGTTATGGGGACAGAAGCGTTACACCCAGGGACCAGGAGCAAGCAGAGAAACCATTCCAAGTAGCGGTGACACCGGGATTTAAGCAGCCCCTCCCACTCATGCAAAGCATCCCGAATTTCCACCTCGCTGCTGTGGCCGAGGTAATTTGGCAATCTGAAATGCTTGGTGCCCAAAACGGTACAGGAGGGCAGGCGGGCTGGGAAGGGCAGGCAGCGACCAGCCTCCGGCGTCAATCCGGGAAAGAAGGAAGCAAACCCAGCACCGCTACTACGATAAAGTCGCAGAGTGGAGGTTAGTAAATCAAACTCGAGAGGATCAGAGTTATCGGCAGGAGGAAAGTCCACGTCATTAGTCGCATTCCCGTTAGGAGCAGAAGGCCTCCGGGTCCCGTTAACACCGGTTAGCGCCAGCCCCCAGCGGCCGGCAGGTTGTCCAGTGCCTTGCAAGAGTTGGCTGCTGCTGCTGCTACGTTTCGGGCTCCGGTCCCCTGGCGGGGTGGCACTTGGAGCGACACGGGGCGGCCCGTCTGGCGTGCCAGCGCCAGGAGACAGCTCCGGGGGGTCTGCAGCGCGTGGCGTGGCCGATGCTCCGTGTGGGGCCCGCAGAGGTGCTACGCGGGCCGGCTGTGCTTTGGGGCTGCCTGAGCCCTCTCCCGAGTACGGCTCCTGAGGAGGTGCCACCTGCTCATGAGCACCGTCACCTGGTGGGAAAGGGAAAGGGGCACTACCTGGACGGGGTGCCACCGGCCTCTGCAAAGACACCCGAGTCCCGCTCCGCTCGCCCAGCGGCGACGTGGGCTCGGGGAGCACCAGCTCTGGTCCCGTCGTTGCTGGAGGGGTTTCGGTGGAGTTGCTGGTCACATCCTGCCCGCGTTCGGGTGCCATGCTGGGAGGAGCAGCTGCAGAAGTGATGCTTGTCGGTGGTGGCGCCGTGCTCTCCGGTGTCCCCGTGACACTGCCGTCCCCCGGCTCACGTCCGCCGCGGGTGCCTTCAGCTGCATGCAAGAGCTCCACGCTGGCCACGCTCTCATTCCTTGCAGGCACCGTCGCGCCGGACACACTCTCACTGTCCATGGGCACTGCCGTGCCGGACACGCTCTCATTCCTGTCAGGCACTGCCGTGCTGGACACGCTCTCATTCCCGTCAGGTACCGCTGTGCCGGACGCGCTCTCATTCTCATCAGGTACCGTCGTGCTGGACATGTTCTCGCTACCCATGGGTGCTGCCGTGCCGGACACGCTCTCATTCCCGTCAGATACCGCTGTGCCAGACACGCTCTCACTGCCCACAGGTGCTGCCGTGCCGGACACGCTCTTATTCCTGTCAGGTACCATTGTGCCAGACACGCTCTCATTCCCGTCAGGTACCGTCGTGCTGGACATGCTCTCACTGCCCACGGGTGCTGCCATGCCGGACACGCTCTCATTCCCATCAGGTATCGTTGTGCCAGATATGCTCTCGCTGCCCATGGACACCGCCGCGCTGGACAGGCTCTCACTGCCCGTGGGCACCGCCGTGCCAGCACCCAGCTCCTCGCCCTGCAGGCTGGCGACGTCCCCCGAGCCCTCCTCGTCCTGCATCACCATCCACGGGGAGCCGCTTGGCTGGGGAGTTGCCGGAGTGGAGAGTGGCGCGGTTGTCAGCTCGGACGCAGTGGTTCTCCCTGCAGGGGCTAGCGGCGTCCTGGAGGGCTTGGAGCTACCCCAGAACCAGTTCAGGAGCTGCGCTTCGCAGGAGCAGCCACAAGCCAGAAAAAGCAGAAAGCCCAGGCAGCGCGAGGCTGGAGCCATTCGGAGGAGAGGAAAACAGAGGGAATTGGGGACGGAGAAAAAAAAAAAAAAAAAAAAAGCCAAGCAGGAGTTTTGCCCCACACGGACGCCCGAAGCGCTCACATCGGTCTCTCCTCCCCGGCTCTCCCGCACAGTCCCTCACACAGAGCAGCGGGGAGGAGTGGCTCCGCGGCCGCTGGGTCGGACCCTCCTCTCCCAACACCGCCTCCCTCGCCTGACACCTCAGCCCAGGCACATCCCGGGGTGGGTGACACAGAGTCTGAGGCCAGGGACCCAGCGGAGCCCCTCCACAGGTCTCCCAGCCAAGCCAGCCCCTGCACTCCCTCCTCCTCCTCCTCTGTGCACCCTGCCACCAGGCAGCAGTTGCTTTTAACTCCTTCCTACCCAAAACCCATCCCGGAGACGACCTTTCCCCCCGTTGCAGCTCTAGCCATTGACCAGGCCGTCCCACACACGCAAGGGGTCACGGCTGCTTGCACACACGGTTCCTGTCCCCTTGCCCAGCTCGGAGCAGCCTGCAGAAACCTGCTCCCCTGTGCACAGCAGCTCTGGCCTTCTCGGAGGTCAGGCCCAGCTTCCCCGACGGCCAAGGAGCCTCCAGCTGCGGCCGTCCGCACTCCCCGCCGGCTCCTGTCCTCATCTGACATCCCCTCTCCAGGAGGAGCCCCGCCAGGAAGCCCTCTGGCCGCCAGCGCTCTGGCTTCCCCTCCAAAAATCTTGCGCCATGGGATTTTCTTGGGAGACCTGCTGCGGGAACAGTCACGTGGTCACCCCAACAGGGCTCCACGGGTCCCACCACCATTTGGCTCCGACCCCTTTCTCTCCTAAACCCTGTGGCTCCAGCGTGACTGCGCAGAGGGACTTGCTGGGCAGATCCACTTCACCTGGTGGCAGTGCTGCCCCAAGCTCGGGGCTAACCCATGTGGGTTACAATTGCAGGGTGGCATCACGAGAAGAGAATCATCCCAGAAAACCCTTCCGAGATCTCTGCTGTTGGGAAACACAGCAAGTCTCAAGAGCTTTGGAGAGGCTTTCCTGGTTCTGCTACAGATCCAGGACAGCCCAGATGTTACCAAGCAAGCCAAGAGCTGGTGGGGAGTGCAGGTGAACCTCCCTGGATCACATCCCGCTCCAGATGGATTTGTGAGCTGGGACCTGAGTGTTTTACCCATTAGTGCTCAAAACTCACTGCATTGACTGACACCAGCTCTGAAAATCTCTGCTGAGCAGCTCGGCATTGGCTTTTTCCCCACTGAGAGGAAAGGCGCCAAGCCCACCGCTCTGCTCGCCGATCTGCCAGCCCCGGGGGAGCAAGCTGACTAAAGGCAGCCACAGGCTTTTCTGACCTCTCTGGCCAGCGTGTGCCAACAGCCAAGTCCCTTGGCTCTCCCTATCTCGCCAGCCCGTCCGCAGGATCCCACCTGAGTCACCCAACCCATGTGCAATGGCCAGGAGAACATCAGTGACGGCTCCAGCTGCAGCTTCCCGCAGAAGCTGCAAATTCTTAGCCCAGCAGGAGTAAATAGGGTGTCACACAACAGGTATCAACTAAAGTATGCTGAATCCATGCCATTATAACTAAGGAGTGTTTGGCACAATCCGATTAGTTTGTA
>JAVCKT010003973.1:0-13292 GCA_032273925.1 Rhynchotus rufescens
TTATACATATTAATCATATCCCCTCTCAGCCTTCTCTTCTCCAGGGAAAACAGGCCCAGCTCACTCAGTCTCTCCTCGTATGAGAGATGTTCCATTCGCTTAATCATCTTAGTTGCTCTTCTCTGGACCCTCTCGAGAAGCTCCACGTCCCTTTTGTACTGGGGAGACCAGAACTGCACAGTGCAGTTATCTGAAAACTTAATCTCTGCTAACTTCTGAGAAAACCTCTTCCATACATTCCATTCCAGGGAACTCTATTTTCTTTTTCTGAATCATATTCTCACACAAAATTTTAGCACGTGTTCCCAAATATTCAATGATTTTTATATAAGGCCTGTGTGTAAACCTCTGTGTAAAACATCATCATTAAACACTTTGACATTTAGCAAACTTAAGGGATATTTAGACAGCTTGTTCACACAGGAGCTGGCATAGTGAGCCTTGTAAGCTGTTTTGAATATTTGAATTTACCTCTTAGACACAAGACAGTAGGAGCTTGATTCTTGCAGAAGTAGTACTGTTTGCTGTTGAGACTGGTGGCTCTGCTCTGTGTTTGTTCACTGTCTGCTCCTGTCCAAAGCCAAGCAGATGAACCAAAACCACCTGTACCTAATGCTGCGCTTTGCCTGTGTGACTTTGTGTTGAGTTGATGAGGCAGTTGTCTCAACTTGGAGCTAGTGAGCAGCGGAAGTACTTTGCAGCTGGTAGAAAGTGTATGCTGAAACCATTCCCTGCCACTTCAGCACATCACCAAGGCATCCTGACAATTGTTTGCCTCAATTATATTCCACAACTTCATATACACTAGATAATATATTGTAATAAGCCAAGTTCTAACAGAATTTGGTACACTGGTGGAAAGGGTAGATATCCATCCAAGTTACAGTCAGCAAGCACAGAGTTTTGGCTTCAGTATCTTCATCTTCTGCTCCCTCGTTCAGAGCTCACAGAGAACTGGTACAGTAGACAATGTAGACCCAACCCTTCACTTTACCCTGGGCTTAGACAGAGACAACAGAAAATGTTGATTAAAATAAGTTTCCTTGTCCAGCTAAATGCAACACTAAATGCAGAGCAAAATCCTTCCTTACAAGAGATGAAAGAAAAAGGACTGAAGAAAATGATTTTATAGTGTTCTTGGAGAAGAAAGAAAAGAAGTAATCCACCCACCATATAAGGAAAAAAGTGGAAATAGATCTAGTGAGTAGAAAGAAGCCTCCATTCTCAGTTTTTCAAACATCTATATTCTCTTTTCCCTAAGGTCAATCCCTAACATTATTCTCTCTTGAGAATCAATCTGGACTCAAGTGTGCCGTAATGGGTTTATATGGCACTTTGAGTCCTTCTTAACATATATCACATACATCATATGCATCCTTCATCTTGATTTTGCCAGCAATTTATTTACTGTTCTTACTCCTTCTTCTTAACTGAACAGGACGTCACTGTTTTATTTGCCATCTGTGAGCTCCATATGGTCACGGCTAATGAAAGCAAGTAGTCTAAAAAAGATGACACCATTAAATAACCTTCATTTGATTAAATACAGACTCTTCTTCTTTTGGACTATCTTTTCCATCACTGAATGTTAAGACAGATAGCCCTCTTGCAGAATCTGAAAACCACGGAGTATGGGTGGGCTGAAAAAAAAATGTTGCATGTTAAGTTTCAACTCAGGTGAGATTTGTTAATACCTTTACAAAGTTTGAAGTCTTTCTTTATCTATTTGCCTAGATAAGATACTTTCATACTATTAGCATTCTCCTTAACCTCATGACTGCATTATAAACAAAAGGAAGTTGCTTGGGCCATCACTTTTTTTTTCCCCCTTGTCTTTGAGGCTCACATCCCTCTATCTACAGAATTATTCTTGTATTCAACCATCTCCTTTATGAACCCATCCATCTTGGGATCAGCAGTGTATGGATATCCTGCTGTGTTCTCAGATACAACAAGCACCACTATTTTCCCAAGAACATTGAGAGGAATGAGCAAGAACAATACAATAGCATCTTTCTCTCACGTGCCTGTCTCCTCAGCACTCTGGGCTTTTAGTGGAGAATAAAGCGTTCTTGGACCTCGATCTGTAACAATGAGGCCCTTTAGACCCGTGCCGGATCTGGAGGAAGTCCTGGTGACCAAAATGACATGTGTCAGGTGGCCCTGCAGAGCTCTCTGAGGAGACAGCTTTTCCTGAAATCTCTTGAAAGAAGAGGCCAGGGTTTAATTCTGGTATATTTTTACACTTTAGGGATAAAATTATGCCCGGGTTTACATTTGTGAACTCCATTAAAGCACTGACAGTCAGTTAGGACCTTTCAAGGCAGTGGGTCTCCAAGTTTGATTTTTAGAAGTGAACCTGAAATGGATGCCAGCATTATGTGTCTACAGCATTGCTACTGTACACATGAAAAGTGCTTTCAATGTTCTGCTAAAATCCCCAGGGTACTAGGTGTGGTTTGAAAATATATTAAATGAAAATAATTGAATAATGTATTGCTTTTGCGATACCACTAAAAGTCTGTGTAATGAGAATGAAAGGTAATATAAAATATTTATTTGTGGCCCTGGTGTTCTTTATAATGAAGTTTTAGTAATTAGTAGGATGATGACTGTGTACTTATTACTTAGCATCAGGTTTGTGTTCCATTGCACAACACATCAATCACTGTATCCCCATGACAGCTGTTAAGGCAAATTTCTTTTTTTCTCGTTTCCTGTGGCTCTGCCTGGATATTTGCAGAGTTTCCCCACATTTTTGATTAAGCTTTTCACTATCTGTGTTGATTGATTTGACAAGTGAGGCAAAACTCTATTGTGATCTTTATAATGCAGCATGAGTGACTACTTAAAATGAGATTTTTTTTTTCTTTTGATAAAACTCTTTCCTGCATGAAAAGGCATGCTTCAAAAATGGCAAGCTTAGCAAGTTGGTTTTTATTTTTGTGCATTTTAAGTGTGCATCTATAAAGATTTTATACTGTGCCCAGCTATTACAAAGTTTAAAAGACTTTTTTGTATCGTCTAGAAAACATTTACCCCCTACTTTCTTGTGTTCATTGGGAAGTTGAGGCCTTGAGTGGAAAAAAACCCAACATCTCAGATGATCATATCAATGATATAAGATAATGATATAAACAAGAAATATGTCTTGCTTCAGTGTGTAAATAGCAGGCCATACTTGTGAAATCACATTTTTAATCACATATCTGTTAGGAAGGAGTCTCAGCATCATCTCCCCTCAACATCATCTGAAGTTTCTTCTGTATCTGATGAGTCCAAGAGCAGGTTACTCGCAAATAGACTTATGTGACTTTCTAGCAGCATGACCCTTCTCTTCCTGCCTAGGGAAGGGATAAAGAAGGTTTTTCATCTTCTTGCAAGATATATCTCTATCAAAGACAGATTAAGAAACAATCCAGAACTGTTTTAGTGTCTGTGGAACATCTGCGAAGGTATCACAAGGGTTTTGACCAGCTCTCCAAAGGCTGGGTTTTACTATTTTACATTTCCTGACTATATTCCAGGCAGCTGTTCTTCATCCAGGCCTTGAGGACTGACATAGAGTCTTAGGGCAAAAAAGGAAAATGACAGCCTCTTCTCTGTAAATCTACTATTTAGGATCATCACACCTCCTTGCTAGTAAGCCACTCCAGAGCATCCAAATGATATTGCTGTCAATTTGCTGTCACAGTATCTAACAGTGGGGCTGATATCAACAGCGATCTTCGTAAATAGCACATCAGTAAAGGACAAATCATATATCGTAGAGTATGAAGAAGCTTTATCAGCTATAGCAAACAAAGATTGCTATAATGGCTTAGGAAGAGCAAAGAGGCATATTCCAGTTTAGTGGCTGGATGTGATACTGTGAGTGAAGTCAAAGAAAAAAGCTAGGTAATTGCTACTTGTGCTGGGCTGACCACAGAGGGAATGGTGAGGACGGGGCTAATGGCAACCAACAGTGTAAGGGTCTCTTTCGGAAGCACAGATCTAACAGTCTAACATCATTACAACATCTTTCTAACACCAAGAAGAATATGGGGAAAAAGTCCTTGTGCATGGACATAAACAGATTAGAAAATAGGAAATTATTTGAACTCTAATCTTTTTTTTCTACTCAGAAGGTGCTGAAGAAGCAGAAAAAGGCTGATCCGCATTACAAGAATTATAGTGTGTGTTAGATAATGCCCTTTTTCTGAACTCTGCATGCTCTGTTTTCATTCATCTTTCTTTTCTTCTTTTTGTGCATGAGTTTCCATCCCATATTCAATAAACAATGAAAGAATCTTCTTTTTCAAGTGTTTTCATACAGGTTCACTGAGCCAATGGGTACATATAAATATTACTAATGTAAAACAGACATAGTTTCAATCCTGCAAAGATGAGAATTTGAAGTTGCCAGTTTGTTTGAGCTGATCAAGTAAGTAAGAAATTTCCACAGAAGGAATCTTTTCTGACAAGCACTCTTGCTTATGCTCAGATTGACTCATACAGTCAATTTCATTGACTTCAAGCTAACTCTTCAAGGTGCTGAGTGCCCTCAATTTTTATTGATTTAAAACAGGTTTAAAGCATATGGAATAGAGGAAACTAATGAGATATGTGATGAAGGCAGAACAGATCCAGGAAGAACATGGTCAGTGAAAAAAGAAAGGATTGAAAAAGAAAAGGAGAACATGACATAGGCAAATTTAGTTTCTCCTAACTTTAGAAACCAAGAAGTTAAATGTATATCCTGTCCTAATTGTCCAGATTTTCTCCATAGTAAGTGAAGAGAAATAGGCATCTACACAGAAGTATTAATTTCACAATTATTTTAGGATCAGATGAATCACCCTTCGGGGCATGTGTCTCTCTCCATCAACTTTAAAGGGAGTCTAGGGAGTAAGCTTGAACTGCAGGTAAGTGAAATGAAAGTTTTTGTAAGAGCAAAATACATTCATTTGAAAGAAAACCAATCAAATATGGAAGAAAGTAGATAAAACCACTATCTTAAAGATAAAACAATTCATAAATTGGTCAGATATGTTGATTTCTAGTAGGTGCTTTATTGAACTATGAGGTACAAAAGTTCGAAAAGGCTTTTTCATATAGAAACACTAACAACTTTTATTCAGAGCTCCATTCATTTTTAATCAAATGAACCAAAGCATTTTAGAGCACCTGAGTGACTATGTACAGAAAATGAACCAACTGTAATGAGCTAAAAGCATATCATACACAGTCATAAAAATTTTCATTATTACCACTTAAGTCATGGTAGCTATGTATCATAATATTAGTAACTTCTTCCCAGTATAATCTCAGATTAAAAGATTTTGGTCAGATAATTTGCCATCTTGAAACCTCTACTTATCTCTAGACATATTTCCTATGCAATGTCTAACAGTCCACTCCTTTAATATTCTGCAGAATTATTCTTATCTGAAAAATAAAATGCAATGATCAATACCTATATATATATATATATATATGTATGTATGCTATAAAGCACTTGCAGGTTGCTCCAGCAACTGGTTTCCAAATATCTGGACAGGAGCCTAGAATCAAAGAGTAAGAGACTGAGAAGAGTTTAAAAAAAAAAAAAAAAAGCGTAAGGAGATGTCTTGAAGTAGCCACTGTGAAAGTTTTAAGCACAGGAAAAAGCAGGAAGTCCTCATTAGAGTATTAGAGGTCCGCATTAGGTTGCAGAGAGTTAACATGAACAAAATATTCGTAAGACAGAGACATCTCTAGAAAGCTGGATTGGGACTTATCTACTTCTCTGGTCTAAATTAGCTATGGCTAAGATGAATAAATATCTCTATGTAATGTGTCCTGTCTACTTTCTTCATGCTCTTCTTCCATCTGATGCTTGTACCTACTAGCTAACTATATTTAGATGGCTAAAGATCTCCTGATTTTAAATGCTCTACGTGTGTCTTCAATCAACTTACAGCACACACAATCTTGTCAAGAAGTCATGTAGAGAGGTACATTACAGTACATTTTCCTGGATTTTAAATCTAATCTGCACAAAGCCTATACTTCTTTATTTGCAGACTACTGCTAGTCCAAACTGTCAGGAAGAAACTGGTGCTCTTAGATGAACAGTAAGTCTTAATCAGAAGTGAAACACACTGATTCCAGTTGTGCTTACTTTGGTATCTGCATTAACAGGCGTCATGGCTGGAGGAAGAACACCAAGCAAGAACCTTTCCAGCCTCTCTTCTCTCACAGAGCTGTATATTAGCATAAAGTAGCCATCAGTGAAAAATAAATAAGTAAATAAATAAATAACAAATAAACAATAAAAAATCCCTGTTATTAATCAAAATAATAAACAAATAATCAAAAAATCTCTAGGTATGGACCAACGTGAGACAGCGCTAGGTACAAGTTTAGGTAATTAGACGGGGACTCCTAGATCAGTTAGGACAGGGTATGAACTGCGAGCAGGGAGAATGGGTTTGAATAAGGTAATTGTTAGGAAGTCTAGAGGTGAGATATAAAGGAAAGTAAAATATTCCCCTAAGACTTTTTATAATAAAAAGACACATTGAAGAAGTACAAAAGTGGGCTCTAAAGGAGAAGACAGCCCCAAGGCTATGTCTTGGCCGTGCTTCTCACCCCTTAGCTCTCTGTGCCTTACAAGGAGAATTTCAGAGCGAGCACAGTGCATCTTCTCTGGGATTTCCTCCAAGAGATGCTCCCCACTCACTGTGCAGCAGACACTGGTCCTTTCGTTTAAACTGTACACAAATGCCATCCCTGCATCTTGGCCACCAGTCCCTTCCAGCACTTGCTGCACTCTTGACTGGCAGAGTGTGGAAGCCTTCATCTGCTCCTTCATCAGCCTGCTAAGTTTCAACCTCTCATGCTCATTGCACTAAGACAGTTGTAGCCTAGACTGAATGAAGGAACCCTCCTCCCCTTCTTTTGAAGTCACAACATTGTCAAGCATTAAATCAGTTGAGATTTCTATAATTAAAAACAGAGACAAAAAAATACAAGTCAGTTGAGAAAGGGCCTGGGAAACTTGCCCCCATTTTTCAAGGTGAAAATAAACCACCACTGCTGCTAATAACCTGAAACAGTTTGTACAAGCCCTGTGCACTTCCTCTTTTTGTGAATGCCCTATTTAGTAGGTGAGGAATCATGAGATTTCTATCTTCTCTTTCTGAACCTTGAATTTCCGAATTGAATTCTTAGCTGAATTCAAATTACAAGAGCAGGGCTATTTTATATTACTATATTACTATTATTTTATATTACTATTTTCCCAGACACAGCCTCTTTTGCAACCCAGAAATCTCTTCAATGAGTGGTTCAAGAAACTGATGTGTGCTCAGGCTCCCCAGCAGTGTGTTGCTCCTCATCTCCAGGAACAGTACAGCCCTCCAGCAACAGCAGGGAGCATGCTCAGTTGAGAGCATTTGACCTTTATAATAGCCAAAAACGGAGGAGTACATTCTGCGTTACATTCATAGTGCTCACCACAACTGTTTCCGTGCTTTGGGGAGTCATTAAGTTTATCGTGCATGTATCACATCATACACCTATTCTGGACACACTCAATAAGTGTGACACATCTGAAGTTTGAAGGTTACTGGGCACATTCCAAAAGTCATATATGCACTGTGGTTATCCTTGACACACGGATACTGCTCTTAAGATGAACAGTGAATGGTTATATTTAGGTTTCCCATCATAAAGTATAGAAATATTTTCATGCAGCAAATAGGCCTGTAGCATGGACTTGTTTCTCTACCAGCAGCAAACCCTACCCTTAAAGGTATTACATTACAAAACAGCATGCAAGTCAATCCTCTTTTACATTTGGCCCCAAATCTCTCTTCTTTATTTACTGAATAGTGATATTTTCTAGCTTGTGCTGCATTTATAGTCACACAGCATTAGCTCAAAATGTTTCAGTTCTGATTTGTTTATTCTTCACATTGATTTTAGTATGATGTACACAGGAGGCAAAGGCTCAGGCTGCTGCACATTCAGTCTCATTGTGTCTTAGTTGTCACCTGAGTAACCGGATTTGCTTAACCTGATTGATTTGTGATAGTCATGATTACTCTCCTCAGAAACAGAACATTTCCATCTCTCATAAAGTCCAAGAATATTTCCAGGGAGCTGTGGTCATGATCAAGTGTTGTAACTACCAAGGACAAGAGTAGGAAAAAAAAGAATAAAAACAAAATTTCAGCTCTGAGAGCAGTTCCTGTTATTCTCAGATCCTGAATGCATTATAACACACACCAACATCATGGTTTTAGTGTTTCAGAAATTCATACCTTCGGAAGAAATACGATTACATGTAATTTTCCCTCTTACTGGTTCACCAGCATCACCAGGATACTAGTCCTGATATATTCTCTTCTCTCTCCATTACAAGTGCTAGTAAAATGAATTTTTCAATCTGTTCTGTACTTCCACAGAAGACAGCAACTTGAGGACAAAAGGGATCAGGCAGTGACTCTGATGTTTGCTTACTTCCCTAATAAAAGGTTTAGCCAGGCTGACTCTTCTTACCTAACACATGATCTTGTCAACTTTGAACAGGCCTCCAAAACCTGATCTCATTTCACTCCCTCTCCGAAAATCACTGAAATATACAAAATAGACTTTTTAGGATAAACAAGTGCCAATATATGAAAATGAGTAATACAACAGAAATAATAGCATATGAGCACCATACGAAATGGACACTGCAGCTCACTGCACATTTTAGGCAGATTTTGCTGTCAAATACACTAGTACAAATCAGGTATAAAATGAGTGAGAGCAGTGTCAGTCCCTCAAAATATTTATGGAGAAATCATCCTGAGGAGGCAACCTGCACAGTGTAATATACAGAGTTAACAGCAATAGTTTCATGGCTTGCTGATGAATGGGAATCACATTAAGTATCCACAAATAGTTTCAAAAAGCTATTCAGGGACTGAAAATTGAGCCTTTTCTTCACTGTTTCATATGTGCAGGACAAGAGCATTTAGAAGACAGTAGCTACATCTTCAACCTGTTCGGAAGAAAATCTAAGTTTTGCTCTCAGACAGAAAAGAGATTTTCCATTCCTGGATCACTGTAAATCAAGCAAAGGCAACCTGAGACAGTGTTGGTACTGCTGACTCATTTCTTCTGAAGAATTAAAACCCATCCAACTTTACTATAATCAATTAGTTCCATTTCATTCACCATATTACGAGCACAGAGAAAATGTTAACATGAGAATGCAGTAAAGATTAGACCATTTACATGTAAAAGGCAAGGTGCTTGTCACAGTGGGATTATAAATTATATAATATATTATATAAATGATATAATCTTTATATATAAAGGCCTTTATAAAGGCCTGTGTTCTTAAAGCAGTTACCAAAAAGATTAATATATTTTTGAAATTAAAAACAATGAAACTAATCAAAACCCATGGAGCAACTGAAACACTTTTAGTTTGAATCAAAACAAGAATGTCTCCTGTCCTTTCTGTCAGGGAAATCATCATGATATATAACTAGCAGAGCATATTTTTGCTGTGGTTGTTACTTTCCTGTTGAGCTAAAAGGATTGCAATGTGAAGGCCTGGGGAAAACTAATTTTAAAAGTCTGAGAACAAATGGACAACTTAGAAAAAGTTCACATGCACATAGACTACAGAAAACCAATAAGAAAACTAATGTAGTGTTTTCTCAGCTTTCTGAATTGGGTTGTAACCTAATTAGGATGTTTAATTGAGACACTTCCTATTTCCGTCAAAAGGATTCAATTTTTACCCGAGTTTTCCTGAGGCATCCTTCACCAAGTCTTATTTTCACAGATGGCATCTTGCTGGCACACAGTTCAAATAAAAAACAACCTATGCAGAATTTTAGCAAACAGTAAACATTGAGCAATTTGCTCTCAAACCCTTTTTTCCTACTTCTGTTCAGCAGAGCAAGGAATCTAGATGTATGAAAATTCAATTCAACTTTTTCTGGGATTTGGGATATACACAAAGGGTTGCAAATAGTAGTGTCTGGGCAGCGTAACAAGTAATCACTTATCAGCTAGGCTATGTAACTGACAGCATGCACAGTCCTAGACAATGGCAATTTTGAAGTAAAACATATTCCTTTAATATGGACGATCATCTCAAGACAGTCAATAGAGCTGACATAACAGGTTGGAGATGAGTCAGTTCAACATTGTGCATCCCCTGATCCTCCTGAGTATTTTGAGTATCTGACCACAGCTGGAAATCTGGGCCATACACTTTCACTGGCACATCTTTTTTTTCTTTGGTTCATTAGTTTGTATAAAATACTAGGCAAGACTAATTAGACTGCTTTAAAAAAAAAAAGGCAGACAGAGTAAGGAAAGATTAGGAGGGTGTACTGTATCTTTTAACATCATGATCAGTTAACTGTGAAATTACTGCTTATCACCACTATACATGTTCTATTACGCCATGGACATTTTCAAACTCAATATGTTGTTAGCAGAAAGAGAAACTTTTTAGAGCTGCAGATTAAAGTCAAGGTTAAGGAAATATGTATGAATGTATTTAAAAGTAAAAACAAATCAAACAAGATTTTAGTTGTATTTTTAAGGCTTAGAAAAAAACATGCTTTGAAAGTCAAGATAATTATTTCTTTAAGCTGATCATTTGAATAAACATAAATTTGCATTAGGAAATCCAGACATCCTAAATTCTGCCCTACATATATGTACTAAGCAGCTCTAAGAGTGTCTTATCATCCACAACAAACAGTTCCCCCTGCACAGCATGTGGTTTGGCTGGGCTCCAAATCCAGTCCCAAAGAATGTATTTTCCAGTGGATATAAAAGGATTATATTTCTCCTTTAAGGGAAACATTCTGCACATGATTAATTACCGCAGGGATTTGATATTGATCTAGTAACCAAACTGTATTTTAGAACAAAGATTAGGAAGTACTAATTCACGAAATTTCCAGTAAGCCATTAAAATGAAGATCTATCCAGAGGTTGTTCATATATTTGTTGTAATAACTTCGATCATGACAAAACTATGATATTTGAGATATTTGACAGTAACACAGATGACATACATACTTATACAGAATTAGTTTGTTCATTCCTGTACCACACAGCTGAGCCAATATTTTATTGCTGCCAAATGCATTAAGAACAAGAAGCACACTAATGTTATGCTACAATAAAAATCTTAACGGAATGAGAAAAAATGGATTTCCAAGATACAAAATTGTTCATTTTTTATAAGCTGTTTTACTCTAATAACAGTTGCCATAATATCTCATTTAGTTTATATAGCTGTACTCTAATTTTTGGAATATTTGCACAGTTCTGTGAAATATTTGCTCCATAAAGATGTCATGATGTTTTGTCTTGTGAATTAGCCTGTAAATAACAACAACAACAAAAACGAGATTTTCCGTAAAATATCTTCAAATAATATTAGAAATATTTGTATAACAACAAATCCATTCAAATATTCAACAGAACTTAGCTATTTTGATAGAAAGCAGCAACGTACAGGAGGAAGTTGACATATATGCTTATAACACATCTAACTAAAGAATACTAAATTAAAGAGTGGAATATTGCCCTGTCTATTACTCTTCTTCATTTTTGGTCTATTTAACTCCTACTGAAGTGGGTGAGTGGATTTCCAATGACTTCAGACGAAACTGGATCAGTAACTGTATCCATTAGCAGAGGAACAAATTAAAATAGAGTTATTGGCATAAGCCAAAAGCCAAGAGAATATAAACTAGTGACCTCAGTCCCAGACAAAGCGCTCAGCAGCTCCAATTAAATAGCAGTGACAGCAAATAGTATGTCTATCAGGCTATCCAGAGTGTCAAAGTTTAATAGAGCTCTTTGCAAAGAAGCCATGAGGCTGCCATTCTCACACGTACACCATTTAATTATATCTTTTAACAGTACAGTATGCAGTGTATTGTAAATTAATCAGCTTAGTATTTTATCACACAAAGAAGCACTTTAAAATAATTAACATGGATTCACAAAGTTGGTATGCGTTGATCGCATGACACTTGGAATCACGCCCCCATGTTCTTGTTTTCTTTTAACTTAACGCTCCTTGGAGGTGTAGGTCTGTGTAGTTTAACTAAATTAAAGAGGAGTTTAAACTGCAGGTATATATTAGTGTGTCATTCACGTCTTTCCACAGGGAAATAACTCATCTCTTGCAATTAAATAGAGTGGCCTCAAGCATAGGGTACCCAAACGCACAGTGTTGGATACCTTTGGGAATGGGCATCCTAACGTGGCGATCCGGCATCCTTGCCAGAGATGGGAGCTACTGATGGGAAACCAAGTCTAGGCAAGAGCCTTCTCTCACAGCACTGAAAGCTCCAAACTGAATTGTGCTATGGGAGATGGCTAAGAAGACGTCAGAGGTATGCAAGGCTCTTACCAGATACTGCAGGTGGGTTTGGTTAGTCTGTATTAAATCTCACATCACTACATCCCCAGGCTGCCTCAGCAGCAAGACACAGAGGATGAGCCAGGAAGCACAAACTGCTGCTGTTATCTCAATGCAAACAGTGCATGGGGTCAGATGCTTCCTTTGGGCTGACCAGGATAAGCATGGAATATGCAAACTGTAGCCATGGACATGACACACTAGAGATGGAGAAACATTTCAAATAGCCACACACTCTTGAAAGGCAATTTTAAGGGAAGATGGACGTAAATAATGAGAGTAACTTTGTACTTTGTGCTGCGCAATGCAAAGGGTATGAGATCACATCATCATTGTCAAAAGTGACCCCGTTTTTATTTCTTTTGGCATTTGTGCATGTTCACTGAACTGAGAGGGCAGACAGAATCAGAGCACTGGAAGCCAATGTCTAGTGCCAGTTACATAGTTGCAATTCCACTGAAGTCTGGCCAATTTACATGGTTTAGGCTTTTAAATAGGATTGTGTGGTATTATTTATTTTAGACTTTGCAAGCCAGCAGTGGAATCGTTTTGGAACAACAACTGGAAGAAGAATTGAGCCAATATCATCTCACAGCAAATCGCTGTCAGTCTGCATTGGCATCAAATGAAGCAAAGAAAAGGGAGCTAGGTACAGATCTAAAGGCTTAGATTAGGCATCTCTCACTGAACATTTTTTTCTCAATAATCTATTGAGTATATGTGCTTTGAAGCATTAGCCTCATCTCAGAAAAAAAATAGTAATATCATTTTAAGTGAATCTGGAGAAAAACAGCACTAATAAATCTCTTTGAATCATCAGTGTGGCCCTTTTCCTGTCCTTAATTTCTTTTTTTTTTTTTTTTTTGGTTAG
>JAVCKT010003974.1:0-15838 GCA_032273925.1 Rhynchotus rufescens
GGAGATCTTCCAAACCCGCCTGGATGCCGCCCTGTGCCCCGTGCTCTGGGTGTCCCTGCTGGAGCAGGGGGTTGGATGGATAAGCTCTAGAGGTCCCTTCCAACCTCAACCATTCTGGGATTCTGTGATTATAGCTGACTGTAGTTTAAAAGACACATCTGTAGATCTATCAATTTCTGCTAGTTTCTCTCATAGTTTAGACATTTAAATCTATTCTCTTCTCACTCACATATTCACTACACCAACACACATTATTCTCTATAAACTATTGTTTTGGAGCTTACTACCTTAAAAGCAAATGTAAAAAAACAAGGCTGTCAGCACAATTACTATTAACCTTTTGCAGAGAGCTTTACTGTCCTGTAGCTATACGTTCCAATCCACGTTTAAATGTTTTTTGAAATATGTCAAAATGAAACACGCAACATAATAGAAAAATGCAGAAAATGTTTTCAAAGGGATTTCACAATGGAGCACATTTTCAACTGCTTCTCTATGTATTTTTGAAATATGAGCCTCTTACTGCACCTCAACACATTAGCACCACTCAGAACTGAGTATCCCCAGTTTTATTTTTATTTATAAAAATAAAATGCAGGTCACGGCACTACCAAAGAGCAGAGTGCAAGAAAGGAAGCATATCAGCTGTCCCTGCCAACCCATGAAAATAAAAAACAAAGGTGTCAAAATAGCTCACCCAGGATCAAGCCAATGTTTTCAACCCTTCTTTGAAAGAACTGAGGCCAGGCTGATTTGGGAGGTACCATAAGGCGGCCACCATATCCCAAAGCCTTATCTCTCATATGCCTGTCCTGAACGTGCACTAGTGGCCTCCACACGTGCGTTGCTGCTTATGAAGCATCCCTAAATATTTGCAGCTGAGTCTGTACAATGTTGAGCCCAGCACCTGCCCAGGCTCCCGCGGAGCTCCAAGCTGGAGCAGGGCCGAGCAAACGCCACGCTGAGGAGCAGTGGGAAGGAATCACTGTGGTGGCTGGGATTAATGGGCTGGCCCACGTGCTGCAGGCTGCGTGGCAGGGACTGACAGGGTTCGAGCGGGGAGACGTCTCGTCTGCAGCCCCATCACTGCCACCGCTTGTCACTTAGGGCACCGCCACCGACGCCGTGCGCAGCCGGAGGCAAGGGAAAGTAATGGATAAAGGGAAGCAGGGAACTTTCTTAAAACACTCTTTGTACTGGAGTTCATCATCCTGCCGAGCTTTGTGCCTCAGGAAGAAAGAGAAATGCAGACATCAGTGCTTGGAAAGGATCGCTGTGAGAGAAAGCCCAGCCACCCACTGAAATACAGCCACAAATGTGTTCTCTTGCTGCTGCCATCCAGAACCACCCATTCACTATGGAACAGGCAAGTCTTTTTAACCATGCACTGCCCTGCAGATGCCAGCATTAAATAAACCTTCCAGCAGTTCACAGAGAAGAGCAGCTTCCTCATGCAGACGTTCCCCGGCCGCGTCGTGCCCGGCCCCAGCGGAGCTCTATCCCCCTGCCTCTGCAGAACGGCAGGAAGCACCTGCCAGAGCTGCCTCACCTGCATCTAGAGCTGCACAAGAGCTTCCACGCTAAGGCTTGCAGACCACATGGCACATCGTGCTTTTCCACACCAAAAGCCAATGTAGTCCAGTGCCCAGTTCCCATAATGACCTGTCCACTTATCCTATTCCATTTCAGGTATACAAAGGATCTGGAGGACTTTCATAGCTTTATTTTTTTTCCCCCCCAGATTCATCACTTTCTTCACTTCTGTGTCCTTGCTCTTTCTTCTTTCCTCTAATTATGGACAGCTTTAAGATGTTTGGGGATGGATCTCTGCAGCCAATATCTAGAGAGGGAATGTGAGAAACATCAGGTTCAGGCTGTACCTTAAGAATTTCTGGCAATGGCTTAGGGACATTGTGAACTTGAGGCTGCATCCAGATTGTTTTGTTTAATAGTAACCAATGGATCTTTTTATTGGCATAAGATATTTAATCAATTTGGCAATAAATAAGCATTCTTGCCCTCTATGAAGAAGTAACTCATTTTTGTCTGAAGCACATAGAAAACAACCAGAATGAGCAGTTAAGATGCAGGGCTGAGACTCAGAAAAACTGATCTCTGGTCTTTGTTCTTTTCCATGTAACTTTGAGCAAGTCAACCAGAAGGGGGAAGTTTTCCATCAAAGTATGAAACGTGGCTCAACTAACAGGACCATTTCCCATTGCAGTGAGACTGAATTCACTTTTGTTATGGAGACTAAACCCCCCTTCTTCCTCCTTGCTTCAGCTGTACGACTGTAAAAGCAGGAATCAGGCACTCTCTGTGCATTCAGCTGACTTAGAGGAGGCTCTCATTGATGGCCACGAATTTTAACAGTAATATTGACACTCAAAGCCTTCAAAGAGCCAAAATAAGCAGCTTGCGGCTTTTCAGAAAGTGATCTACCTCCAAGATAGAAACTTCTTAAGAGATCCCAGGAGTCCCACAAACAAATGCCAATAAAAATCCTCTAGGGGAGCCTCCCTCCCCTAGACAACTGCATATCCACAGTCCCAGAGCTCCCATAAAGTAGGCCAAGACGACTGACCATGGCCATGCATCTCCTGCAGCACACGGGAGGCTCTCAGCACAAGCCCGGCGCTTTCTCTCTCCACATCCCTCACCTTACTAGAGATAAGATCCTCCTTCCTTGGGACAGAGCCTACATCCTTGGTCTGTTCAGTGAGCCATCCAATGCAGAATGGAGATCTTCTATTCTCCTTGGTTTCTTTCCCACCAAATTGGCCATATGATCACCAGAAAAATGATACGATTTTTTTTTTTTCTCTTGGTGAGTGGGAAAGATGTTATCAAACCTTAAGTTTTCACTACTTGAGGGTTAAATAAAAAAAAAAATGAAAAAATATTACAAGGTTACAAGATCTAGATCATTGAAAAGTTCCAAAGTGTTAATGGTTATTATGGGAAACAGGTACCTCAAAATCTCCATGGGTCTGGGTCTGTTGTTTCAGTAGGTAATCAGCACTAGGACCACCCATTTATTTTATAATTGAGTATGATACAAAGGTTATAAAACCGCTTCTGATTAGTTCATAAGGGAATTCATTCACAGCATGCCTTAAAGAGATTAAAATGCCTACTTGAGTTCACACACTCCTGCTTGAGCCTGTTGTGGTGACATCTAATCACAATCCTTCCCCAGGTGAATTAACTCTCTCTGCTGCTCACACCTTTCCATGTTTCCCATTTCCTTATATTTTGGGGGTTCAAGAGCCAGATGTTGCCCTTTCAAGAAGCAAAAAAAAAAGCTGGTTGAGATGAAAATCTCTCTGTCCCACACACCAAAAAAGCCAAGTCTCCCCAGATTCCACCCCTGCACATGCTATCCGGTCCTGTTTCACACCTGGGAGCAGTTAAGCACATTTTGGATTTCCTAGTCTGCTAGATCCATCCAGTCAGAAGGTGCTGTAGTTGAGATGTGTTTATTCAAGATACTTCATCTAAAATGTGATGCATGAAGGACATATTCACAGAAAGTCCATATGGCTTCTAGCTTGTATGACCTCTTAAATGTTTATAGTTTCATGCCAAATTTTTCGAATTGTCAAAAACTGAAAAAGTGCTTTAAATTTTGTTTCCACATTAACAGGTTAGTGGAGATTTACACCAAAATGACACAAGTGCATGAAAAATGTTAAATATTTATTTATAGCTAAATCTTAGAAATATTTATAATAAAGGTTAAAAAAGTTTATATAATAAAGTATAATATGCAATATTATAGCAATATTAATAGTAGTAAACATTTTTTAAAACTATAAGTATTTATTAAGATTTTTAAAAATAGAACAGATAATCTGAGAAAATAGTCAAGAATGCTGTTATACTGTGGATTGTATGTATTTAGTATACGTGAACAATACATATGTAATAAGAAAACTGAAAAATAAAGATGTATATAATCTACAACTCAGGGTGCAGGACTGCAGTTCCACGAGGTTAACATGCTGCACGCCGCGCACAAGGAGACAAAAAGACAAGGAGAAAAAATGCAGCCACCTGCTCAGTGTCAGACCAGCATCTTCCAGCAGTTGTACAACCTACGATACAGCCGGTTAAGGGGAACCTAATTACATCAATACCAAAGGCTCAACAAAAGCATAAAATGCTTCAGGTTGTTGCTAAACCAAGAGTCATAAACATTGCATTTTATTAATGAGTCAAGATATTCATCTTTTTAAAATTTTTATCTTTATTAAAAAAATTGTTTTCTATAATGAGCATGAAAGACATTCATGTGGAAGATAAGCTAATGTCTCGCGTATCTAATCACGTAAGAATTCAGAAAGTATCCTAAACCCACACATTTATAAATATAGAATTTTAGAATTTGACCGACAGATGCAAAAAAAACATATTTACTTAAAACTTTACTGATAACAGAGGTCTAAAACATTTGAATTATTATTGCTAAAACTGGAATTAATTTACATCTCTCCCTTTTCAATGGTGTAAGTTTGGTTTAAATCATTTCCAAGAGTGTCTTCTTATTTCATTCTTAGTATGCAAAAATTAGAAACCTCAGAAACACCGAACTGGGGTGGAATGAATACACAGCAAGAGCTTTCAAAACAGAGACAAATATCCCTTCCTTTAAGTACAAAAATAAAGCCTCATTTCCACAAGAACCTGACATATCATATCACCCTATCATCTTTGTTTTATTCCAGAGGTCTTAATGTGGGAGGGAAAACATTTTATTTTCATATCGAGGAACTTTGCGCAAAATACTACAAGAAAAGAAACAGGAGCAAAGGAGGATGGTGAAGATAGAATAAGAATCTATTTCCCCACTGTATTTTCATTTGCCACTGCAGTCAGGAGCAGAAGCCTCTAAATCCTAATTCTGGTGTCTACAGTTCCCTTTTTCAAAGCTGAAACCCTCTGCCCTCACCAGCAGCCCTAGCACTTTGCCACATGGGAATTACCCACCCAAACTCCACTCTTTGCCATGATTCCCTCCAGCTGCACCCCTGTAATCCCCGATCCCTGCAAAATGTCCTGTCCCAGGCATGAGTCAGCCTGTTGGCAGCACGTGATCCCTGCTGCATCCCGCTGCCTTTCCCAACAGGCATCCTGGGCATCGCACCCACCATCATACCCATCCGCTCCCTTGGCCAAGACATTTGCCAAATTGTCCCCAAAAAACAAGGGAAAATTCCCACCCTGAGGTAAGCACTATGGCAGCAACTCACCTAAGACTCGCCTGCACAATCCCAGGTTGTCCTACATGGAAGTTGGGGAAGGAAGAGCAAAGAACTGTTTTTAATTGGTCCCAGTGAGTCCTTCAATTGTTGCTTGTTTAGCAGCCGGCAAGGCGGGTAATTGAGTTCCTGCATTACAGGCTGGTATAAAAATAGGCGAGTAAACTGATTCACACACACAGACCCAGACATATTGCTAGTAAAAGTTTTATTGTTGTTATGCAATATACTCAAAATGCATCTCATATATTCGTTAAGGAAAAAAAAAGATGATCGCAGCAAATAAACATTTTCCCAATTAAGTGAAAGCTCTTTAAAAGTTTAGGCAGTATTCATTAAAATTGGATTACAGTCAGACGTTAAATAAAAGCGACTTTGTGGGGTTCCAGACTTATCGCTTTTTCAGTAATTTACATGTAAAATGTAGCCATTTGCAAGTCAAAGCCCGCTTTTTTGGAGCTGCACATTCAACACGGAGTCTCAGAAACGAACAGAAAGGAAGAGAAACGGAGCTCTTTTAATAAGACGGCACTGAAGCAGGCCAGGGGAAGGAGGCCAGGCCGCCTTCCCGCACCTCCCCGCAGCCCCTGCTCTGCCCATGCCAAACCCAATGGATCTTCCTGCCGTTTTACTGGATCGGACGGGCTCACGGGAGGGTTAATGAGCACGAGAGCCAGCGCAAGGGAAGGGGCCCTGATGTGCAGGGCAGGGCGATACGGCGCCATCAGAGACACGGTCCCATCCGCACTCACCATCCGTCTCACTTCCATTAAATATCACTGCAGAGGAACAAATGGACGAGTGTTTGTCTGCACCTCCCCGTTGAAATGGGGTTTGCTGGGAATCACACGAGCTGCATCCGCACTACCTGCTACCTGCATTGATTTAAATTCGTTTTTAAAAAGCCGTTTCTTACACGAGCTGCACAAATGATGGGATAGTAACGACCTTGTAGGGGCAGGTGGTTGTGTCAACTCCGTCCACTCGTGTGATTAACAAACAATCCATCCAAGCTCCCCAACTTCATCTCCGCATTTCCCCTGAAGATACCGTGAATGAGGTGCTCTATCTACCTGCAACTCGCAGTAATTTTACGCTGCTTCACTTTATCACAGCTCTTCATCTGAGCGACTGGTGCCAGCAACTTGCCTCTGCAGAATTAATAACATACTGACACTTGGAGCCTCCTGGTCTACCTTTGAAGTTGGAAAGCAGTAACAAGCAGCGGGGCATTTTGTTTGGAAGCGAGGGCAATTTGTCCAGGACCACAGCTCTCCGAATGCAAACACAACAGAAACCACGCGTTCCGGCAGGAACAAACAGATCCAACTGCCTGGGCAAGCCTTGAGGGCTGCTGGATCGTTTCTGGTTTATCCATGAGTGCTGTGGCGTACAGAGGAACAGAATTAAAAGGTCTCTTCCTATCACAATGACAACCTGCACGGACAAAGAGACAAGCAAGGCCCTTGCTCCTCTCCCTTGGAAGGGGGGATCTTGGAAAGCCCCAGATTTAACCCAGGCTGCAGAGCTGGAGGTCCCTATCTCTGCTCCAATACTGCCAGCAGCCCTTTCATACAGGATTCTAGCTTTCCCTGACACATCCAATAGCCTTGCACTAATTACAACAAATCATTAACAGCGACACAAGCAGTCAGAGGGCCAGCACTCTTGACGATGCTCTAAAACCACTGCTAATACCAGCTCCAGCATCAGCATTCCCAGGAAAGCTGGATCCGAGCTGCTGACTGCTCTTGGACAGCAACACGCTTTTGCCCCGGTAATTTATTCATTGCAAAGTCTAATCCTGATGCCAATAAGTCAATATCCAATCAGCAGAAACCCGTAATGATGTTTGAAGACGGGAGCAGGGAAGCCTGCCCGAGCCAGCTCCTGCTTTGTCACAAACCATTCCAACGCTCCTTTGTTTCGTTTTTTTCCCTGGAAGCTCAAGGTTAGTGTTTAGCCTTTCAGCAGAGGGTGGATTAAGCAGGGCCTTTTCTCTATCAGTGTTATTAGTCAAGGATGAATTTTATAGCTTAAAAACATGGATAAGCGACATTAAAAATGAATGAGAAGGTGGAAAGAGCTCTGCTTTATAACAGTGATGATAGAAAAGGGATGTGCAGTTTTATTAACATTGTCTTTTCCACGGCTGAAGCCTCTACTAATCTAGACACTGTTAGGACTACACTGAATGTGCTATCATATCATCAAGGAACTCACAGAGAAACAGATATATCTAAGAAGTTTCTCTAAAATAGCCTTAGCTTTCATCATTTGAACATTTTTATTCTTGCACAGTGATTATTCCACTCTAAAGCAAAATTTTCCAAAAATTTAAAGAAGGGGCCTAGATCACATTGGGCTTGTGTTGCAGGTTTTGCTTTCAGTGCCCACACCAGCACCTCGCGTTAGCTCCACAAAGACTTGCAGCAGTCTCCTTAAGGAGTAATTTCACTAGCCAAGCTGCTGAAGAGCAGGCTTGTTGCTTGAAATCCTTAAAAAGCCTTTGGTCAACTCTCCTTCCCAGAGCCAACTTCAGAACCCTCCTCTGCAAGCAGATTCCGAAAGACTCCAAGAACCACCCCAAGGATCCCAAAAAGGTCAGAATCCCCTCTGGCTTCCCTCTCATGCCCAGGTCTATCCACAGGGACAGTGCCGGCCCCCGTTTCCTTCCTGGGCCCTCGGAACAGAAACAGCCTAAGTTACAGCACCGTGTCTTGGTTAAAAACGGTATCTGACTATTTTTCAATGTAGCTGTCGGGCATCATTGCCCCGTTGGCAAAAAGATCACAAGGAAACTGCCATATCTTCTGCCTAGCACTGTCCCGACTACAAATCCTGCTCGAGTGTCAGGGTTTTTCTTTTTTATTCTTTTTTGTTGTTGTTTGTTTTTTAAAAAATGCCCTGGTATAATGGAAAAATAGCATGAGGCACCTAACTGATCCAGGGCGTTTTAAGGAGCCATTCACATACTGCAGTTGAATGAACCTGCAGATTAGAGACCAATCTCCAGCCCTTTGATCTGGTGAGCATCAGTTAATTACCTAGCCCAAGCAGCTGCTATTTTCCAGAGGGAAAGAAGGGCTTTCTAAGAGCCAGGGAGGAAGGAAGGAAGGAACAGAAGCAGCGGATCAGTGGAGTGAAGGAGACAGTGGCAGGCAGTGAAACAGCTACTATTAAGCATGGAGAACATGGAATATCCCGGCATAGGGCACATGAGCTGGGTCTCCGGAGGTCAAGCAGGGGATGTTTCACTTGCACAGTACAAAGCAAACCACATCATGTGGAGCAAAAAGGAATGGGATCAGCATCACATGCAACCAGTTTATTTTATCATACTAATTTAACTGAGACTTGAAGAGGAAAAGAGCAAAAAGGAAAACAACGATAAGCCCCAAGGATTACAGTGTGTCTAAAGGGCTTCAGAAGAAAGAGGCAAGACACATATAAAAGAAATCTTTAGTAAAGACTATCTCCAAACAACACTGTCCTAGGAGGCTGCCTCAAGTATCTCACAGATCTTAGGCATTTTATACCATACTGTTGTCTTCACCATCGGATCCGCATTTCGGCATCATCTGACATTGTCCAGAATTAGTCTCAATGCAACAGTGCGCTCTGCATAATCTGTGATTTCATACTGAAGTATCAGACTTTATTAGTGCATTTTGCTATGTACGTGTTCAAGTTAAAAACGTGATTTTTCAAGGTTCTGAACATGAAACAGGACTCACTGAATAAAAGTTCATTTCACGTACGCTTAAAGCAAATATCGTGATCTCAATGAAACACCGTCCTTAAAAAAAATTAAAAGTAATGAGAAAGGGAGATCGTCTTTGATTGCTTTTTTTCTTTTTTTTTCCTCTCCCTTTTGGAAACAAAACTGTTTCTATTTGAAGTAGTGAGTTCTGCCCTCCGTTACAGACATATTAACCTGGAATCATTAATGATGCTAGTGAAGATCTTTTTAGCTGATCTGGCCCTTAGGGTTCTGCAAAGAATAAAAGTGCTGATCTCTAGTAGCTATGCTTTATTCCTACCTTTTTTTTCTCTCATTTTTAGCCAACTGTACTAAAATCCCACACCCTTTAAGAAAGTAATTCCTTGACTTGGTTGACACAGATTCCACTTACTAGCTATGAACATTAGAAAAATGAACAGCGCATATGAGATCTTTGAAAAATATTACTACAGAATTGTAGCCAATTAAAGCTAAGTGAAGGGGGGCACTGATGTTTTTCCTAAGTAGAAATACAAGAAAAAAATCATAAAAAATAAAGTTTTTTTAAAGATAAACCTGCCATCTTAAGAATGAGAGATTTAATTTATTCAGCTGGATTATTCAAACACAACCAACCAGCTTCAAGAAAACATAATTTCACTCCTAAGGTCTACATACATTTTCTACACCCAGGAATTATCATTTGTTTTTTTATCACAGCAAAAGGCAGAATACATGTAGTAAATAGCATGGGTGCAAATGCAAGAGCGTCTAACCTGAATGCCTATAATTAATTTATTATTGCTAATTAAAATTACAAAGGAACAGACAAGAAGCTTGAATTTTGTTAAAAAATAATAGAACAAGAAACCCACAGAGCACATTTCAGGTGAAATTTGTTATACTTTTTTAAATCTGTGTTTTCGAAAGTATATAAATGAGAAAGTGAGTAAATATTAGATTAGAGTTAAAAAGAATAATATTGGAAAGGAGAAAAAAACATCTTAAGACTGAGAAACAGAGAAGTATTGAAGAAAAAGTTTCCAGGGACTAGAGACACCAGTTAGAACCACATGTATAAGCAACTAGGTAGTTTTTATCAGGCTCCAAGCCCCCACTGAGCCTGACTGTTTTCAAAACAAATCAAAATCAAAGCGGCTCCCTCAGAGAGCTTAGATGTGGGAAGAGGTGAGAGGGAGAGAGGAGGAGTTTGGAGGGTGGAATAACAAGAAAGCCAAGGGCGCAGCAGTGGTGGGGCTGACAGGCTCCCAGCTCGGCACACCAGCGAACTGTTGTTTTTGATAGCGTAACAGAGGAGCACGTTTTGAGGAGGGATCTGGGGCAGAACAGCAAAAACAGCTCTGCAGATGCTGCCAGATGGGACACTGCTGCCAACGGAGGGCAAGAGAAAACTTAAGAGTGAGTTACTTGAAAGTTTTGCAAAGGATTCCTACAAATAGTTTGATAAAGGTGGTAATCAGCCTCCATCTGCCACAGCAAACATTTGGAGAGCCTAAGGAGGGCTTAGGGAGCAGGGAGAAGCACCTTCAAGTCAGATTAAATAACAAATACCAATGGAAATATACCAAAGGAATGAGAAAAGTAGATTGCAAAAGATACTAAGAGAAAAGTGGGGAGAGAAAACAAGACTTCCAAGAAACAAGTTCATTTCCAGAGAAGATGAATGTTATTAAAGAAAATAGGTATTTTCCCTCTCATGAGAGACAAAGGGATCTTTTCTCAACCAAAACCTAACAGGGCGCTGCCTAAACGGCACCACAGACTGATGTAACTTCATGCCAAGACCTTGGGCCATCGCCTGGCCCACTGCAGAGGCCCTGAAGTCCTGTGGTACTCTGAAGCATAGATCAGGCCTTCAAGGTGGTCTCAGGACTTCCCAGGGACCAGAGGAAAAGGAGCACACAGGGCTGCCTGGGCTGGGGGGCATCTTCAGTGAAGGGCTGATTTACCCCAGTGTTTTGGTAAGTACTTGTCTGTGATCCTGCAGTTGCTGCTCTAGGTAGAACTGTGCAGGAGTGACCATGGCTGGACACCAGCAGAGCCCTTCCCTCCTCCCTCCCCTAACGCAGCATGTGCTGCTCACATGGACTCTCCTTCCCCTTGATAACCAAATACAACCACAGTCCTACTCTGGAACTGCTTTGAGGTAAAACAACAGGCCAGATCCATACCTACCACATGAAGGAAACATGGAGAGATTTGTCAGCCTTTAGCAGCCTGACCTGCCCCACAAAATTATCAGCCTTGAATATAGAGCAGATATCCATGGGCTAAAGACAAGCTATTTTGAGGCTGATATTTAAACAAACGCTTAGAGAATTTAGGGCATGGCTGCCTGGTGATCGTCATATTAGTGTTAGGGGAAAATGGCAGCCCGAACTGGGGCTCCCTGCAGAGCTGAAGCGGCTCCGCACGCACCAGATGGCCCAGGCCGGTGCAGCGTGAGCCCTGGGGAGGCAGGAGAAGGAGCCTGGCCCAACACTGCACATTAATGGACTGGGTTGGTAAATTCAGCTTGATGTAACCCAGGAATCTGCCTGTTTTCAGTGCGAGGAACTGCCACGAGCCGCGGGTCACTGAGCGGAGAGGAGGCGACCGCAGCGCCCAGGGCCCCAGCCCTTCCCCTCGGCAAGCGCCGAGCTCAACCCTTCCAGACGCGTTTGTGCTGCTGAGCAGCCACAAGCAACAACCTCGGGGCAAAACCAGGGAAAACACTGCACAGTGAGGAGCACTTGACAGCTTCTCTTCACTCTGCAGTTCTGCTAAGAGGCACCCAAAAATAAGAGAACCAAATCAGTAAAGGCCACAGATTTTAGAAGAAACAGAGCCCTTAAGCACATGCAAATCCCAAACTGACAAAACTGAAAGGGATCACAAAGAAATCCCAAAGAACTGTGCAGGCAAGGAGAAGCCTTTGTGGTTCACATGACTTGGGAAATTATCACCTTAATTGTCATTTTTTCAATATCTGAGACATGTATATTTTTAAGGGACTTTTATTAGCAGACATCAAAGGAGGTCTGAATCAGTCGCAAGGTTAATTACCTCTGATGAAAGGAACGAGGTGTATGAGAGGAGATAAATTTCAGTTATCAACCGGCAGAGAGATTTATATTGAGTGTGCAGAGTTCAGCCTGGATGAATGTAGCTGGGTATAAAACCAGGCAGATGTCTGTTCAAGCCCTCCTTCTGGTGCTATATCTAGTGTCAGATACTCCGGCCAGCCAACATGCTGTTAAACTATTTAGGATTTTCCTCATCAGCAGAGTCCATCTTTGCTTTAAGCACAAATCAATCTCTTTATATTATCCAGTCTATTAAAATACTTCAGTGTGGAAAAGGAGCATAAATGACTATAATCGGTCATTTAAATATCACAGAAAAATCAATTTGGAAATGAATTTAAGATTTTCAGTCCCAAGCACTGCTGACCACTACCAGCACATTTACTCAGTGGAAGTTGACATATATGAGTGATAAAAGTCCCCTCCAAAAAGGTTTAGAAATCTTTCTCTTATAAACAAATCAAAATGCCTGATTTAATGTGTTCAAACCTCTCAGTGCCTGTTTCTTGGGTGGAAAGGGTCCGTTTCTGGCCCTTGCCAACCAAGTTTCCCCAAATGGAAATGGCTGCCAAGAGAGGCAACCTTAAGGCTGACAGCATGCAAGGTTTTTTCTTATTATTTATTCACTTGGGAGAGTTATCACACAAGCACTTGCCTCTAGCAACTATTCCAAAGCACACTGTGATCACTTCTCATTTTCATACAGGCTGGAAACAATAATGTCTAGTTTGCATAGCCACTATCTCATTATTTTCCTTTTTAGGGGTCTGACCTTGAACATGGTTAGTTAAAAATATGGGTTCTTTCATTCCTCTTGCTTTGATTATCACCCACTACCACATAATTCACAACTGCAGCCCCTGCCTCCATCTTCTCTAAGTCTCATTACTGGATATTCTCCACAGAGAAAAAGCCCTGGAAGAATGACCTGTGCCGACTTGATTTATGCTGCTGTCCACCTTTCCTTAAAACACTGTATTTCACTCAGCAGCTTAGGTGTGCATGACAGAGAATGTCAATGACTTGATTTGTTAATGAAGTATCTTACAAGAGGACTTCAAAATAGCACACACAGCATGAGGTGCTCCCTCCTACAACACCAGCAGATTAATTTTGTTATCATGGAAGACGCTGTTGTTAGTGGTGCTTTATTGGAATCTCCTACAGATCACAGCACCAACAACACGTTGGAGCTTTCCCCTTCCCATATACTCTTTACATTTATCATCACTATGTAGCAAACCTGCCTGCTTCAGCCCTGCAGTATCAACCCAAGGATCCTCCTAACTGTGCTCCCAAAACAAGACTCCTCCAGCCTTGGACCTTCTTGGACCCCAGAATCTATGTCTACGTGACCTACCAAATCTGTTCAGTTTTTGAGTTTCATATATACTACTGGTCAGAATCACCCTTCACCACAGAGTACTGAATAAATTCCAATCACAACCCAGACTGTGTTTACTTTTCTAAAAAGCATCTCTCCCATTTTTCTTTTCCCCAACTTTCCTTCCCTGAAAGTTCAGGCTGGTGACAGTATCCCATGCCATTTAAGCCTGACCTGTCTGGCTACCCCCATTCTCCTCCCCCTCCTATGCTCTGGAAGCAGAGCTGTCATTGATTCCCTTTACAAGCGATTACTTACCTCAACTGCGACATCTGGGGCGCGAGTGTTCTTTTCAACTGGAAAAAAAAAAACAATCTTCAAACAAAATAAAACTTCTTCCAGCATTTCAGTGCATTCAGGATTTTATTAGAATACTTTAAGCCATATTTCATTTTAAAAGTGAAACACTGAGCTATTATTGACTGCTCAGTGACACGTGTATTAATAACACTGGAAAATACATTACAGAGCTCTGTAACTGCAAAAACATGGATAATAGTTTTGTTCTCTGCCCTTTATCAATGTTTACACATTCTAGCATATACACTGATAGAAAGCCTTCCTGGAGTATCAGAGTAGTGAAAACTCCCACAGAGTCACTGGCTTCTTATTATTGCAATATTGCTGGAATCTGATGGAGTAAAGCCAATAATACTATGAAAACAAAAAATCTTCCTGGCAGCAGCATGCAGAGATGTAGAGAGAGAACAAAATTCAACAGCTACCCAAATGACAATATAAAAAATATGTCAGAATCATCAAGAAGACAAAGGCAATTGATGAAAAAAAAAAAAGAAGGAAAGATCTCTTGCATTCCATAACTGTGTTCTTCAAACGTCCTATTTAGTGCATTAGGATTTCTGAACTATGTAATCTCTTTAGCAGTTTCACTTTCGTAATGCACAGAATGTAAAAATGACTGACTGAATCAGTACAGCTATTAATGATGACAGGCTACCATATAAGCTATATGTGCTAAAAAGGACAGCACTGAAGTAGCTGAGCAAACCTCATGCTTAGAATTATCAAAGCACTATGTTTCAGAGTTAATAAACTTAAATGAGATTCTCCTATTTCAGGTTGTCAAGGTCAGCAGAGAGGGCACATATTCATTCATTTTTTTAAAAAGGCTTTCTTTGCAGCAATAAAAGTTATGGATAACTTTCTTCTTTATATGGACGCTCAGGTTCCAGCACTGACATTTGTGTCAAAGGAGGAATTTTTAAGATGCAGAATCCTAGAAAACAGAAGATTTCCACTAAATGATCTACTGAGTAGTAACAAGTCAGCATTTTCTTTCAATGTCTTAGCATCTTTCTAGGAAATTTTATTTGGACATAGTTCTTTTTATGAAACAATAACAAGTTTCCCTCAGGCAAATATTTAATTTCTCATAGCCATTTAATTTCTCATAGCCATAAACTGCCCAAAGAAAATGATAAGTGGCTCTCTAACAAGAACTGAAACCATCTGCTTGTCCAGAAAGACACACACATCTACTCAAATCTCAGTTCAGACAGAGCTTTAGGACTGTGAAAACATGAATGCTTATTGGGTTTCTACTCAATAGCCTAGCCAAGAACCCATGTTTCAAGCAAAGCTTTAGCCCTGACCTGCCAAAGAAAGTGAACTTTACTGCCTTCAAGCAATTGTGGTCTGGAAAGCAACACTCACCAGCATGTATCACCATCAAATGCTTAAGCAAAAACACATTCTCCCTTCTCAGATTTTCCTTCTTGCCATGCCATGTAATGCACAACATTTCAACACTCCTGCCCGTGGCCCTGCATTACAATGCTGATCCTCACACCGTGAGACTAAATCCTCGTAGTACAGCGCTGCGCTACTCTAAGGAAGTTAAGGAAGATACCACATTTTGAAGACCAACTTTCTCTACAGAACATATTTCTTCATAATGTCACCAGTCACAGCATTGCTGTGATGGCAGCATAAGCCAGAAGCCAACACTTTTCTTTCTCTTCTCTTACATCTTAGCCATAAGCTAGTAAAGATCAACATGCTGGAGTCTTCATTTCTGTGCTGGTCACGATGAAGTGGAAATACCTCTATTTTCAAAGGAGGTATCACTGAAACAGATGCGTCATTTACACATCCTCACACATTAGCACGCAGTTAATGGGACAGGGGTATGTATTGGCAAGATCTTCTTCAGTGCAAAACAGCATGTTTGGGGAAGAAAACTGAAATATCAGTGCATACCAGTCTGCACTACTCTGTAAGAAAAACATGTGTGAATTCCTTCCTCCTAAAGAATTCCAACCACACACTACATATATATATATATATATATATATATACACATATGCGCACCTTGAATAAAATGCACAATAGAAAATAATACCCAAGAGAAAGGACAAAAAAA
>JAVCKT010003979.1:0-13001 GCA_032273925.1 Rhynchotus rufescens
GATTGAGATAAATAGGACCTTAAATGGAGGGAGTATTTATTATTTAAAAAATTCTAAATCCATAAAAATAAAACTCATTAAGGATTTCGAAAACTTAACAGATAGTTGATCTCTTCTTAACATGGTATGGGCTTTTCTTCAGAAACCTGAAACCTCAAACTGCACCATGTATGGCTCATTCTAGGCAAGAGGTTGTTCCTGGTATTTGCAGGAAAAGGGTTAGCTGATGGGCTTGGTCACACGTGCACCATCTCCCTTCCCAAGTCTACAGAGGGGGTTGGTTCCTGAGAAAGAGCTTCCACAAGAAGCTGTCCCAGAGGGTCGGGCAGCTCTGAGGCTCAGACAACCTGGGGCTGCTCGACTCCAGAAAGAACAGGAGCAGGATGAGGCAGAGAGGAAATACAAAGTGCTTCTGTTTCCAAGGCTTTGAAGCCCTGCTAGGTTGCAAACAGCTGCACTTCTTTGCCTTGCACTTTGTATGTTAATAAAGCCAAACTCGCAGGTGTTTAGGCATCTCTCTCTTCTCCTGTTCAGTGGAACTAGCTGTGATGTCAGGTATTGGTTATAAAACTAGATTCTTCCTCCTTGATAACGACTAGGGGAATCTAATAACCTTCAGCAGCATTCTCCTCAGACTACTCTTACACTTCACTTTTCAAAATCATGCATCTGCAGCAAGAAAATGCCCATTATGAACAGCATCTTTTTGCAACATCAGGGAAAACAAGCATGAGGTATGAAAAGTTATTTTATAAAATTGAAGAACTTGTGCAACAATCTCTCCAAAAGCATTTTGTGTGAAGAACCTGCCAAAGTTTCTTCCAGTATCTCAGAAGGGATGCCCTGCCACATCATGACTCCATAAAATCAGGCAAATCAGGTTCTTAAGCGAGGAAGCAGAAGGGAAAGGAAAAATAAAGACTACTAAGTGAAAATTTTCTTCGGAAAAGTGGTATAGCTTTGATGCTGATGCTGTCCTTCACTGAACATGGCTAACTCCTTTTCAAAGCAAAGCACATTCAATAAAAAAGCAAAGATATGGTAAAAAAGAAGATGAGGAAGAAGAGAAAGGAGACACAGGGATGGGGGAAGCAGCACAGAGTCAAAAAGAACATTGAAAATCCTGCTCTTGCCCATTTATTATCACACATTAAACAGAAATTAGAAGAAAAAACTGTTTAAAATGTATTTTTTAAACTGAACTACACTGTGAAAAAAGTCAAAGATGAGTAGCAATTAAACTACTTTCTCAAAAACCTTTGAGAGGCTCTGGGCCTTGATCACCTGCCCTGAGTCTGCAAGTCCATTTTTTCACTGCACTCTTGCCCTTGCAGAGGAACCTGCAATGCCCCTTTCTCAGAGGCTTCTCCTCCTCCCACACGAGTGCTGGCAGAGCAGAAGCTCCCTCGCAGCTGCAGAGCTGCAACAACTCAGCTCCACTGGTCTCTCCGAGAACACCAGCTTCGCTCCCCACCACCTCCTGCACCCTGAGGCAACCAAAGACAACCTGTGAGTGAGAGTGTTTTACTGCACTTTCATAAGCCTTAAAATAGTCCTGAGAAACACCTTTTAAGAGTAATGGTTTTACTGCCAGAGTAAGTGGCACTAAGAAAAGGCAATACCATCAAAAATTGAAGTAGATTACCATCAAAAGATAAAGTTTCTTCTTTTTTTTTTTTTTTTATTTTTTTGAATGGGCCAGATCACATTCACAGTTCTGGAAACCAGGATTCAACTTCCATCTCAATGCAAAATCTTGCTCATTTGCCCAAAGTCAGCAGTTCTCTACTGAAGTAAGGAGGATTCTGAGGTCTTGGGGCTGCAGTCATGGAAGAGGAGCATGATCATGACTGGTCTTTTCTGTCCTGAATGTTTTGATAACATTAGCCTTTTTTAAATGATAAAAAAGAAAAGCATACTTCCATTTCCATTCCCTGGAATGGAAGTGGATATTTTTTCTACTGTATTTTAAGGTATTTACTGTATTTTCTACTATAATTAAAAATAAAACATAATAATCATTAGATATCTCTGAGAAGAGACATGAATAGTTTTCTTTCCTTTAAATGTGATTGCTATAGATTAATACTCCTTTTGGGTCTCCTCCTCCTCCTATTTTCCCTTTTTTATTATTTGGGATGAGCAGTTTAGCTAATCAGTCCTCAAGCAGCCTCTTAATCCCCTAAAATCTCCCATGCTTTTCAAGTTCCTCTTTTCTCTGCTAGCTGTCTTGACCTCCCTCCACATTAAGCAGGAAGGCAGTTTTCTTCCAGATGCCATGATGGTAAAAAATCATGTACTGGAATTAGAATGGGATTGTTTTTTCACTATCAGTAGCCGATTTGAAAAAAAAAAAAAATAATTTTCTGGCATCATGAAGACAACAGCATTTAATGGAATGTCACTTGAAAATATTAGGAAAATTACGCTACTTACGTCCATTGCAAGCAAGCAATAGCCATTGAAGGGGGGAAAAAATAAATAAAAAGAAAGAAGAAAAGAAAAAAAAAAGAGATTGATTCACAAAGACACTGATTCACAGAGATAAATAAACAGTCTGCGATTTCTCTGATGACTTCAGGGCTACCCCTCCTTAGCAACCTCTCCCTTACTCAGAGAGGAAAGATTAAAAGCAAGATGAGTCACGGGGTAGACTTGAAGTGATTCTACCCGTAAGTTTTTGCCCCAACTATACAATCCTTCAATCAATTAAAATGCTTGGCCTGTATGCGAGGAAGGAGCAAGAAGACAGCATTTCTCCTCAGAGTAAATTTGTGCCCAACAATTTAAAGCATCTGTATGTCATTCTCTCCCTCCTGCATCTTGATTAGAATAAAGACATTTACAGAAAAGTGGATCCTTTCCAGTACAGCCATCAAAGATATTAAAGGCAATTAAGGTTTCCTTACACTAAACTGCAGATTTCCTTGAGTAAAGTGAAATTTCATGAAGACCAGTATGAAGACCAGCATGAACATCTACATTGAAGCATAGATGCAACAAAAGGTTCTGCTATAAAAGAATAGATCTTTTCAGCACATGAAAATTGATGCTGATTGAGGCCTTCACTATAATCTATATCTCCTTTAACTCTATGAGGTCAGATTTTTTTCATACCATGTTATTTGTATATCTTTCAATCCTTCTGCCACTTTTCACTTCTCTAGAAGGATGTTATTTTTCCAAACATCTGGATCTGTTCTTTTCTCCATAATCTAATGAGCAATATTTTATGGGCTGTATATTCATATAGAAATACTGTATATGTCTGCAGTTACATACACTATATTGAATGTAAGAGAGTAAAGGGTATTGCTTATGTTCTCTCTACCTGATTGTGTTTTATGTTTCTCGTGATGAAGACCAGGACCAGCAAAGTCTACACACACTGCAAAGGCCTGTTTAAAAACTACTCACCTCCTGATCTAAACTACTTGCAATAACAGATTATCTGATTAAAGGCTCCTCTAACATAAGTAGATAAATTTATCTTGCCTACAGGCATAAATGAGAGAGCATCTGCAAGCTTACAATAATGTTTATCTATGGGTCTCTTTCACAGCTCAATAACATACACTAAAGAAGCATTTGAATAAATTCATCTGCCTTTTGTACTTTGGGGGTGGGGAGAGGAGGAGAAAAGGCAGACATCTCCAGTTTTCGTGTAAGCCAACAATTTAAAAGGGGTCTATTACAGTACACTTGGCTCCTGACGGAACTACTCGAGAACCTGTCATATGGCATGCCAAGTTCTTTTAAACTCTCTGAACAGGTTTATTATTACTACTCTACAAGTCTGCAACAAGTCTTGGCAAACCTACCACTCAACATAAGGAACACTAGACCAGATGTGTTTAGAATCCAAAAGAGCAAAGTTGCCATTTTCCATTTACAAGTCACCTTTAATCTTTTAAACTAACCTTCCAAACTATGGCCAATGCAGGGTCTTGTCTACTTTAGCAAGACAAATACATGGCAATGTAACCAGGCAGCTCAGTTATCAGGCAAGCTCTTCTTTGGCCAAAGCACATTTTTATTGAGTTAATTAGCCTTTTGGTAAATGTAAAAGGAGACTGAAGTAAATAAATGCTGCTGGGCAATAAAAGAGGGGCGCACAGATATTTCTGTTGAAATTCACTGCAGCAGTGCCTGACGGATGCCCACATCCAGTTGAATTGTGAGCGATCCCTTCCCCTGTTCTCCCCCTTTTCATATATCTACCAGATATCATCTGGAATGAAAATGTACCATGTTAGAAGTGGCCAGTGATGCCACTGATACTGATTAGATGACCAGCTATAAAGTAGTTTCTAAATGCTGCAGTCCTTAAGTTTCTGAAAGTATTACCGCATTTACTAAACTGTTCACATTTGTATACATTTCCAGCTCCCAGAATTGGGGTAGAAACAGTTATAAGACAGAAAATTAAAAACAGAAATTCAAAACCAAAACTTCGTGGCAAACAACAAGAGCCCTAGTAAATGCACTGTACAAGTAACCTGAGCAAAAAAAGCTTCTCAGATAAAGCTATATATGTCAACAGCCAGTAGAGGCCAAAAGCTTCTCAGAAGTTTATTAAACTAGCTAAGCTGTGCATAGCAGAAAATTATCACACTATCGCAAAATACCAGGGTAAGTATATATTTTAAGCCTCACATGAGCCTTTTCTAAAGAGAAAGTATATTCTCACCTGAAATTCTTATTAAAATATTGTTTTATCAATTAATTTATCTAAGCAATCAAATAAAGAGGGCATCTCAGCAAGTTATTATAAAACAGGTGGGGTGATATTCTGAATCCAGATTCATGGCATGAATTAGTGCCTGAAATACATTGCCTGAAGGAATATAATCAGAAACTACTTTTCTTTCTCTTATTTAACAAGAAAAAAAAAAAACCAAAAAACTCTGCTTTTACTAAGGGTTAGAACACAGGAAAAACCCAAAAAGCTGACAAGAAACAAATGTGGTAAATATTCTATGATCAGTTCAAATTTTCAAATACTTACACTACTGAAGATAACTGGCATTATATTGCAGACACAAGTCTGTTTTAAAATGGCAGATAGCCTGGTACAGTAGCTCTAATATGACTTGGAGAGAACAAAAGTTCAAGCAGCTATAATCTGTGATCAATAAGCATTTTTAACTTAAGAGCCTCCTGACTTCACAAGAGTCTGAACTGCCACCAACACTCAGCTCTGAAGCAATCTCCAAGCTTCAAAATGACTAAGAGGATTTGCCTGAGGATGTTCTGCCAGGCTATACGCATGCCACCCAGAATCTTTTACCTACAACAGTATAAAATCTCAAAATAGTTAATTAGTGTTTGCTAGCCATTTGGATCATATGTGTGCTGGTCAGACAACTAGTTAAGTGCAACTTTAAAAGGCTAATGTTCAAATTAGAAGGAGGTAGCATTACTCTACCATCTCCACAATGATGGACACTAATAGGATGGCAGCAAAAAAATGCATGCCAGATTCCTGTTTAGCACAGTGGCCTCATTTCAGCACTTAATCTTCCCTGGTGCAAGCCAAGATGAGTTGCCCAAATCATGGGTGACTTTATATTAGTAAGCATCACGCAGTCAGGCCTCGCAACGGCTTCGGTACACGTATTCTCATCTTTATGACAAAGATCAGCAGTTGGAAAGGTCACGACAGACCTCCCAGGATGATGAAGAGGAGCTGCTAATCATGCCACAAGTTATGCAACTGCTGGGGGGAGTGGGTTTCAAAAACCAAAGCACACGGCTACAAAGACAGGCCTATGTACAACAGATAGATATCTATATAACTGTAGGGATAAATACTTACCTGTATGCACAGGCACATCAGACAGAGCCAGACACCCTTCTCCTCAGGGGAAACACACAGCCATGAGATACGAGGCGTATTTTGGTCTACATGACCACCACACACCTCCTTGTAGGCCTCAGAGATGAACCTGGGAATCTGACTCAGAGACTGATGAAAGTCAGATCATCTTCATTAAGAGTGTGATAACAGTACGTTAATGGAGTGAAGGGATAAGCATACAGGAAATAAGTAAAGGGAATATTTCTGTGGATTAGTGCTTCCTTTGTAAAGGAAATTTGGGGATAATAAGGTCCTGGGAATGAAAAATTGCCCGTATAAGAGTTTTTCCACACAGGTCATGCAGTAAAAGTAATCAATAAGTAACTTAAAGAACTGCTGAATAACACACACCCAACGCTGCAAAATGGAGTTGTTTCTTCTGATGATATACGGAAAACAGACACAAGTGTCCTTTTCCAACTCACTAGGAACATACTGCCAGAACATGTTTAGTTACTGCTTGTCAAGTTCATTTCTACTTTCAAAAATCACCTTAAAAAAAAAAAAACCCTTCCTAATTATTGTTATTATTCCATAGCAACTTCTTTCACACTGTCACAACAGAGATCTGTCCTATTATAACAAGATTATGTAAAATATGCATCCTGCTTAGTTGTATAACACCATCTAACATGCTCTTTACATAAACTTCTTTATCAATATTTTTTCTGAACATGCATGCATTTTGGACAATCAAAAATTCAAATTTGCTTTCTTTAGTTTAAAGAGGCCGTTTTTATGGTTTTGCTGCCGCTTAACTCCTTAAACAACTTATTAGCATTATTCAAAAAGATAGTTGATAAAGAACATTTAACTGTTTAACAATACTCAACAGACAGTTGATTATAGAAAGACATGTCAGTGCACATATGGCAGGCGGATAAATTATGCACATCTGGATTACTTTTGGCAAGAAACACAGCTAAGTGTCTAAAGCCAAGTTTAGCAATCTGTCACTATCAATATGTGCATTTATTTAAAAGACGTCAAGGATTCAAAGTCATATTTTCTATTTCTTCATAAATGTTCCAGCGCTTCATGAGACGGCAAAGCAGGTGACAAAACACATTGCTTAAATTGCCAAAGGCTGTATAAACAGGGATAATTTTGAACTCACCATGCATATAGGAGTAGCCAAATTCTCAAGTCAACTCTATTCTTCAACAGTTTATACTAAAATCCAGTACACAGTCAAGACACATAATCAAGTTCAGCATAGCCACCCTCAAAACTCATCAGGAAATTGTTAAAATAATTTCATTATTTCAAAGAAAATTAATCAAAATGGAATTATCACTAAAATTGCAACTACAACCTAATTTATAGCAATATTTCTTTATATTTAGTGATAGTTTAATGAAAAATTACTCCACCTGAGAGCTAGCTTTCCAGACCAAAATAAAACAATAGATATTTACATACACCTCCAATGCAGTTATAAATTTGGAGGTTCAGAAGCCATAGTTGCTCATAATGTAAATCTGACATGAGGAGACAAACAGACATAAAGACCTAATAAACTTAATATGTATTAATATGCACACTGGGCACCAATAGTTTTATAATAGTAAATTAAGTGGTTAAGCCATAGCTGTTTTTCTCAAATAAACAGTGAATATGACCAACAAGACTTTTATAAATCCAAAAGGATTAATAAATATTTTTAAAAAAGAAAAGAAGAAGATTTTATGGCAGAAACTCTATAAGCTTTCTTTGGTATTAAAATCATCCAACTAGTACAAAACTACTGGGGTACCGGAAGAAGGGACAGAAAAAACACTACCTATCACGTGCCATTAAAAAAATAAATAAAATGCTACTGAAGTATTTTACAACAATTTTAAGACTTCTCTTCCCATAGGAGAAACTGAAAATCCCTTTAGCAGATATTGTCCCTTTTTTGCCATAGGGACATTCATCCAGGTTTAGGTGAATAATCAACCGCACTTACTAATATCTTTAAATTCATCCACACTCCTGTTATAATTTATATTTTTAGGAGAGAGCAATCCCACTGTCCCATTTACACAAGCTATATGCACATAGAAACAGCACTAAAGTTATTTGTTGTATATTTTGTATGCAAGACGCACAGCAACTCATCCTCTTAGCTCTGTATTAGTAGATAAATACGCAGAAATAATGGATAATGGATATATAAAGGGTTTGATTTACAGTTATAGTTGATCTTTAATTATATTCATAAGAAAAAGTTCTTGTAATGGATTATAGTATTTATTCCAAGTATTTAACATTTGCCATACCAAAATTATTTAGTTTTGGAATACATTTCTCCAGCAAAAACCTTGGTATGCATTCTATAAAAAGCAAACACAACTTGCAATTTGTTTCATACTAAAAGGTGAACAACTATGCACAACATGCATTATATTTTAAAATAAGAGACTGATTCATCATCTTATTTAACACTAAATCTGCAGCTGAAAATTTTATTTTTCTCTTGCCTCTTGAAAAAAAGAAAAAAAAAAAGATTATGTTGAAAAAAAAAGCGGGAAACCAGGAAAGAAGCAGTAGAAATATTTATTTTCCTGGCAGGTTATCTCTTTTTGGATGAAGGGAAAAGTAACACACAACATCAGGAAAAACTCACACGTTCAGGAGAAACAGAAAATGGAACAGGAATTCATGCAAGTCTTCTCTACAGATTCACTTAAGATGACTTTTTTGTTTATGTTTCCTTCGTGGTTCACCTTTGAGTAGATCATTGTAGACATTTGTCAGCATGAACATTTACTTCTATTTTCTCCAGCACTCCTGTAATTTTCATTCTTCTTCATGAGTACCCAAAGGATACACACAAAATTTGGTACAAACTTTTCCCACCAGAAAGAAGTTCTTGACAAATTCTCTTGACAGGCATGCATACAAGCATATTTTAAAGTAGATTATTAATTAAACTGAACTGAAATAAATCTCTTAAAAGAGATAAGTGCAAAGGACTGCTTACCAGCACAAAGCTACTAACTAGTACTTAAATGGGTGAACCACAAGCCTAGTCGTGTTGCAGGTTAGGTAGAAGATAAATTGAGAATATAGTGCACATCCTCTATAGAACACTTGGCATGAATTCCTTATGTGTCAGGGCTAAAATTAATAGACAGGAAACTTGATAACCTCCATTTAACTGAATTTCATTTCAAATACTTAGATTATTAATAGTTAACATTGTGTATCAGCAGCTTTTTTATTGCATAAACCTGTCCAGACTCAAATGACTTTATGTCAGTGTCTCAAAACACTGCAATGTCTGGAACATTAAAATCTCTGCCAGCAGAGGGGGACCTCTATTGTGATTTCTTCCTTTCAATGCACTCAAAAGGCTGTCTTTGCAATCCATTATTTAGCTTCGAATGCATTCTTCTTGCAAAACACATATACAGGACTAAGCAAATATTCCTACTTCCCATGGTCATTCAAGGCAGAAAACATAAATTGATTGATTGTTCCCAATGCTTTGATCACACCATGGGACAACATTTTCTAAAGCTACTTCTAAAATTCCAAAGTACACTGGCATGACTGTATTTTAAGAGAACTGTGTACATATAGATTTTATTTGACATTTTAGGCCACTGTTATAAATAACCTCTTATCAGTTTATACAGCTCACTCCTGCATCACTAAATCTTTGCAGCTCTTGTCTTCTATCGCACAAACCAACGTGTTTCTTCCAACTGTACTTGGGTCCCTCCTCATTATTCAGAACTTCAGATTGTCATTATAATCGTGGAGATTTTATAGAATTTCTCTACACAGGCATACGCTGAAGGGCAGGAGTGACTTCCACAAGGTTACACAGCACGTTCACAACAAAGACAGTAAAGGAACCTGAATTTGCTAACATCTAAATCCACTCCAGAGCAATTTTAATGACTTCTTCCACTATAAATTACATTTATTTCTCATCTGAATTTCGCTCCCCTCAAGACCCTCTTTCATTAAAGCACACTACGAACAGCTACACAAAGAAACTGAAATTATAATTACCTTTTATGATGAAAGAATTATATTCTTAAAATAAGATTTTCTGCAGAGAGCAGAAAATAAAAACAATTAGCAATTAAAAACCCTACTGCATAAACACTTTTACCCCAGACAAGCAGCCCTAGATGGATAATTATTATGAAATCCGAAAAGCAGACAACGCAAGAAATAGAGATCTAAAATAATTCAGGAAATAGTCCAGGAAAGAGTTTGGGTTTTTTGTTTTGTTTGGGGCGGGGGAGGGCAGGAGGACGGGACAGAGAAGAGCTGTTCTGTTTGTTTTCAAGAGCTAAAGTTACAAGCAATGCTAAAAGCCAGCCTCAGGTAAAGTACATTGCTTGAAGGTGAAAATCACTTCTGTCCCTGCAGCAAGGTGGGCACCTAAGAAAAAAATACAACTAAGAAACAGCTGGTTCACTTTGCCAAGCCCTAATGTGGGTGCTTAGCCATGCCACCGCCTTGTGCTCAGACACAACTTTGATCATAAATTCCTTTTCAGCGGCCAAAATGAATGACAATAGGAAAGCAGGTTTCTATGGCAGGACTGTGTGGCTAAAGCTTTCAATAACCATGTCAGCTCCCAGGGGCTTTAATTTCCTTCTGTGGTGGGCTTTGTCTTTAAAGAATTCAGTAACTACATGACACACACGCACCTAATTTTTTTCAGTATTCTTGGGCAAAAATCATAGTTGATCTCAGACACACATTTGTGCAGGACAATGATGCTGAGAGAGATTTGCAGGACACCAGACAGGTGAGGCTCGAGGCTCAGTTTTCAATGCTGCTATTTTCACATAACAATTGGTACAGTGATTTTTTTTCTTGGAGCCAGAGGCAAGCACAGCTCATTTTCTGCTTTTTAGCACTCTTCTGCCCATCTAATGCTAGGTGGCATTAGCTGGTTTACCTAGTCTGTAAAAATTATTTTTGCTGAAGACTAAGCCTCATGCAGAAATAAAGAGTCTATTTTTTTCTTCCTCTTCATCTCTTCTCCCTTACCATTTTTCTGTTAAAGATAAGATCATGAGATACCTGGTCCTTCAAAGATAAGCAGGAGATTATTACTACAAAACACAAAATAAAAGATCTTTTTTAACAATAGCCTCAGAGATGGAGTACAAGGCACATGTGGCTTGGTCCCTCCAAGACAACACTTTAGCTACTACGTGTACACAGTAATGCTGCCATGGTACTACGAAATTAAGTATATATCTAATAATAAAAGTAAAAAGCTTCTATGGCCCTAAAATACAGTACTGAGGCACAATAAAATCTTGCAATATAGAATTAAAAGGGGAAGTACTATGGGGTTCTTAGAAAGCTTCTCATATTGACCCAAGACTGGCATGAAAAATCATGATGATAATTTAAGTTTTATTTTGCTGACTGGCCTCAAAAGTTAAAAGCTCCTGTATAAAAGCATGAGTGCTTGTGACACCTATAACACTTCTGCAGGAAAACTCTACTAAAAGGCTGAGTATAGACTCAGCTTAAACTCAGAGGGAGTTAAAACAGCAAGGTGACAAACCCATCACATCTTTTTGAAGGACAGCTATGTCCAATGGCCAACAATGAGAAAGCTGCTCAATAAACCTTTCCAATAAAAGACTTCATTTTTCCCTCCTATCATTAGGAATTAAGACTTTCAGACTGCTTTCAAGTAAGAAAAGTATAACCATTTTGGTGATGAGTCATGGTTCAAATCTGTCCCAGCAACAAAAGCAGCAGATTAAATATATATATATATATCTGTTTCTTTGATCACTGCACAGAGCAGCCATCTAAGAAAAGTCTGAAGATGCAATAGAGAAAATTTTGATAGAAGCTGCACAGCTCATGGTCCCTCACAGATCCAGCTCTGTTGAGGAGGGAGGGCAGTTGTCCAGAGTGCAGTCAGCTGAAAAATGCTAAATTTATGGAATCCTGTGGTGTTTTGCAGGATTTTGGCAGAGTTTTCCTGCATTTCTATAGGACTACATCGGTTTCTTGCTGTGTCTTTTGTGGGGCTCAAGCTGCAAATTCTGTTAATAAGTACAGGATTGCCACACTTTTCAGCAGTAGCACTTTATACCGATCTTTGCAAGTCCCCCATAAACTTGACTCCTGAAGAGCCACATCATTTTGAATTGAGATCAAAGTAACTGGTGAAACAGCAATTAAGGACTAAAAAAAAAGAACAGGGAATATGATTTAAGGATTTCATTTTCTTCTCTGGAAACACGCAGGATTGCATCTCAAAAAAAAACCTGTAAACCACTCTACTATACAAACCATCATCAACTTTTTTTTTTTTTCCCCCTCCATTAAAGAAATTATGAAGAATCTTTATCTGGTAGCACTTACAATTCTGGCTTATATTTCTAAATATTTTTCTGTATTTTCTTATATTTTTCTTTTAATATACAAAACCACCAAAAGGTGAATGCAAACACAAACAAGAACATGTAGTTAAACAAGGGAACCAAAAATTATGGAAATAATCAGGATCAAAAGATAATGAAACTTTTCAAATAACATAGATAACTAATTAGGATGTACATATTATCTATGTATTAGGTCTAACTCAGGGATGCCTTTTCAGGATTTGACACTGTTATATTTATTTTGAATTATCACAAAAGAAGAGAATCCAAGCTGATAAACTGCTCAGCAAAGTATTTTTCAAGGGTTGTGACACCAGGCTCAGGTGTCAAAGCAATATCATTACCTCCGTAAATTAACTTGCAGCTGCTGTTGTCAAACAAGTTACAAGTTGACAAGTTATGTAAATACTCTAAAATGCCTTGTCTATAAATTCAAAATGTAAGCTCAACCTCCTGAGCAGAAGAAATAGTGCAGAAGAAATTTTAATTAAAAAAAAAAAGATTAATTATGAGGTGCATTAAAATCAAATAATGATTTCCATTGGATATCTTTAGCACATTTTTTCAGCATTTGATCTATTTCAGTCACTTGAATATAATGTAGCCAACCCTGGCTGACAATCCTAAGCAATGTAAATCAACTCTTCCTCTATTGTTGAATCGCAGTACTTGGACAATACAGACAGACATTGTCAAGCATATTCAGCTGCTTATTGCCGGTTCCTACAATAGTTAAAATTTTACTTTTCAGAGTCCAGAGAACTTGAAATAAT
>JAVCKT010003980.1:0-18913 GCA_032273925.1 Rhynchotus rufescens
TATATATATTTGGCTGTTTTGTGTTATATATGTATATATCACCCCACAGGCATTTATGCTTACGCTCACACACTGGAGATAGATACATAGACAGATGGATGGATGGATGGATAGATAGATAGATTTCTTTTTATATTTTTAAAAAACTCAAATTTCATTTCCCAATTAAAAAAAACTCCATATATATCTTGCTTCTAAATCAAAGTATAGCATGGCAGGAAAAACAGCCTAAGGACTAGTGGAAATTTCCATGGCAAAATTGAGCATTTTGAGCTATAATCTTTGCAGAAGATTATAGATTTTTTTTCCGGATAAATTGATGCAATAAGGCATTGAGTCACGGCTCAGCTACTTCAGCAGATAACCGGGATATTTCGAATAATCAGAGAATCCTAAGACCTCTGTTTATCTCAAGAGGAAATTGACTATTTTCTTTAGAGGAGTAGTAAATTTTTTGCTTACTTGTCTACTTTCTAGCTTAACCAGCAGAATTCAATTACAGCCAGTTCTTTACTTGATACCTTAATTGAAAATGTTAAAGAAACAATCTCTGATAGAAAATTTCCATTCCAGAGGGAAAGAAAATTATGTGTGCCTACATCTCTCAGTTTCTCTATTTTCTTTGTTTTAAAACTGTTGTCTTTTGTTTATAAACATCCAGAGGTTGAGACACTCTTTATATTCTGGGTTGATGCTGTACGTGGCACACTGAGAGATCATGGTCTGTGGCTGCATTTCTCAAAACCTTCAGAATAATATTAATACTGATGTGTCCTCAGGCTTTGCTAGACTGGCAGGGAGCAGCATGTGGTCCTGCCTATTTGTTAATGCACAACCTGATGGGAAAGAACTGCTCTTTCTGGCATCCAGAGCCAAAAATATTGCAGCTGAACTGCTGCAACTCACTGAAGCCAATGACATGTGAGCGTAGGACATAGTGTCAACCTCCTAAATCACATATACAGGACTTGTCAGGAATCATAAAGGGACTCTATAAACAGCAGGAGTGCAAAAATGTGAGCCGAAAACTCTGTAAGGGATATCCTTTCTTAAAGAAGCAAGAGTTTCTCTTTTGGCATTTCAGGATGGGGAAGGAACCAAGAAATCCTCTGTGTGCTGTCCTGACACAGTCCTATGCATGCCCCTCTCCAGAAGTCGGAGAGGCACCAAAGAAAACCAATCTCTTCCAGGAACTTGACACCCATCCTTTGCCAAGTGATGTCAATGAAAGCTTTCAAGGGAGAACTGCAGCAAACATTTCCTTACAGACACTTCCTTTGAAGTTAGTGATGACTATCCTCACACAGTTTGGAGTGAGGAATGAATAAAGTCAGGGTTGGTCCCTATTCCTTCCTTTGATATGATTTCTTACTTGGTGAACAAGGTGGAGAAAGGAAGGAGCTGGAATTGTTCCCCTAATTCCTGATGTCCATTCAGAACTGTATTTTAACTCCCAGAGTCTTTTGAATGCTCTGCACAGGACCATCTGACTATATAGACTACCTCAAACCTTGAAAACTTGAAAATTTGACAAGTTTCCTGGAGTCTTTGTCTAGAAATATAAAATGAATATCACTTTCATGCATTTGTAAACAACCATACTGTGAGAATCGTGCAAATCCTTCTAGTTAATCCAGCAACAACTTTGAAAGGAATGTGATGTCAGACTCAAAATTCAGACAGGCTCTCAATGCCCCATTGAAAGGCAATCTTCTGGTCTGACAATAGAGGAGGTCATACTTCACTGATATTTACTTGTGTTTTGTTGGAAAAAAAAAAAAAGAAAAAAGGAAAGAAAACCCTCTTCCTCATCTTCTGAATAGATTTGTTTATTTCTCACCAGTAGAGCAAACATTTCTTTTTCCCAAAGAAATTTACCCAGATGTACATAAAAAAAAAAAAAAAAAAAAAAAAAAAAAAAGTAAATCAGGATGTTTTCCAACAAATGGTTTGTCTCCAGCTAGTTCTATTTAATGAAATGTCTATAGAGGTATTGACTTTTGCTGTCTGTCACTGACTTCATGCTTTAGTTTAATACACTTTGGTTTAATACTAATGAAGCCATTATTCTTCTCTCCATGATATACCAGGACCCTGCTAAACAAAGCCATGGCTAGTTTCTCATCAGATTGATCAAATGGTGGGAGGAAAGAGGTTAGGCTTGTTCCTTGAGAGTGTCTGCTGTTCAAAGAAAGGAAAATATGATTTGTTTGGGAATTGAATGTGCTCCCTTTGGAGCTCTTAAGGTTGCATTTATAGGAAAGATAATGTAGCAGAGGACAATATGTTTTGTCCCTAGATTCTGCTGCACGTTTCTATTGTTGATCTAGGATGAGCTCCAGGGCTAATTCTTTGCCTCATAAGCAAATTCTTTTGAGTGCTCCTCTCATATAATTTGAAGTGAAACCCTTTACACCTTTTCCTCAGATTACGTTAGAAATGATAGTTTTGTACTCTCTGAATTCCTAACAGTCTAATAATATAAAAAGATCTTTTTTTCTGTATCCATGTATTTTATCACTGTAGATAAATCACCAGGAATAAAATAAGAAATTTGGTAACTAAAGAATAAGTTTTGATTGAGAGTTAAAGAAGGCTTATAATTGATGAATTTTGGAACAGCCTTCTAGCAAGAGAAGGGAGATTATCGGGAAAATACAACAATGGGACTTGGAGTTGAAAAATGTGAAAGATTCAGACATAGAGACAGATCAGATCTATTAAAGATGATTCTCAGAGCAGTAGTAGAGAGATTGATTTCTGATATTACTTTTAAAAAACTTCAAATTTAAGAACTCTTACTTCTTAAACACTTAAATGTTAATTATTCTGGATAAAGCAGCATAATCGATATTTTTGATGTGGCAAAGAAGAAGCTCCAAGAAGAAAACACATTAAGATACACAGATACCCTTTTTAAAGGTCATCCAGGAAACAGAGATATTTAAATAGACTCAAACTCAGTTGAAGAAAATGCCTGCATTAGTCCATCAAGGAAAGATCTTCCATGGCAGTTTTATGCTAAGTGCTAAAACTATCAGGCATGGTGCAAATTGTTAGCTGCTTGTTTTCATTTAGCACATAAGAAAATAGGTTTCTGGTATACAAGATATTATTTTTAGCAACGCTGTTCCTTAAAATTCTAGATTTGTGATGGATATCTCTTGACCATAGCTCTTGTCCCAACATGCACATTAAAACAAAAACATAAAAATAAAAAAAAAAAAAAAGGATAATATGTTCATAGATGGTCCATGCCATGCATTTTTTTATGTTCCAGACAATGTGTTTCCAGGGTTATGCATAAGAAGACTTACCCAAGGGCTAGGATATATGAAGGCAGGAAAAGAGAGCCATTGGCACTTCCACATGTTTCAATAAGATGCTATGGCTTAACTTTCTTCTAAAAAAAGAAAAAGTGTTTCATAAGAGCGGAGAAATTTGACATTCCCCTACTTCAAAATAGACTTCTGAATTTCCAGAGGCCTATCATTTTTCAGGAACAATGAGAAAGTAATCCTGGTTATATGAAAGTGAGCTGGACCCTAAAAGAGACAATCCATGGTTAAGAGTTTGCTGGATGATGTGGGGAATAGTACCATGTGATAAAAACACCTTGCATAACAAACTGCCTTATCCATATAACGGGAAACAGGTTGGAACTTCATATGCTATTATTTCTAAGGGGAAAAAAAAATGAAGCCACTGGAGAATTATACAGCTGAGTTTACCTTGGGCCAGTTTAATTTCCTGTCCCCCTGTTTCTCTACTGAGGGCAGACAGCTAATAAATATCTTGCTCTGAAATAAAAAAAAAAAGATATAAAAAAGAAAAGGAAAGAAAACATACCATTATTTTACCCACATTATTGCTTTAGACTGTGAAATTTAGTCAGCTAAGCATGGCAGTTGAGGGCAGTTCTGGGAAAGAAACCTTTGTATTTTTAGCCTCAGCTAAATCAAAACTGTTTGATCTTCCACCCCCCTGCTCATGACTCTTCCCAGAAGGATTTCCGAGGTGCCCTCATGCACAGGCCCTGGGTGAAGGGGTGCATTAGGGAAGGCCCATGCTCATTCAGGCTCACTGCAGCAGGACGAGCTGTCCTGAGGAAGAAGCCCCTTGGGATTTCTTGTGCTATGGAAGTCAGACCACCTCCCTGGGAGGTGAAGGAGGCACAGGTGGGGGAAGCGAGGGCCCCTGCTTGAGAAGGGTAGTTGAGCTGTATGATCTCTAGAGGTATTTTCTACCAACCTCAACCATTCAATGGTTCTGTGATTCTAGAGCAATGAAAGCAATATGATACTATTCACTTCCTAACATCAAAAACAAAACAAAACAAAACAAAAAAAACAAAAACAAAAAAAACCTCAGGTAGTTACTCTCATAGTCCTGACTGGGTAATGAACTTACATTAAATGTTGAATTCAATGTAAATAGTCTCTGCTTATTAGAGTGATACATATGTCACCCATCTATACAGAGATCTCACAGTCAGTGATCCACCAGCTGTGTATCTGCTGTCTGGGAAATTCATTGTTGGACATTAACTTAGCCAAGTTAGCAGTAGGTCTTAGGCAATTCCATACCAGTCCTGCACAAATGGAGAAAAGAATCAAAACCTCTCATACAATCATTCAAGTTGTAAGGAACATCAGGAAGTCTCTATTCAAACCCTCTGCTCAAAATTGGGTCAGTATTGAACTCAAACCAAGTTGCTCAGGGGCATCGACATATAAAGCTAATCTTCGAATGGAGAAAGAGTGACAAGTTTTATCCCTAGCTCCAGTAATGCATAACAGAGAAGTTCAGATTCTCCCCAAGTACAACACAGTCAAAACAGAATTAGTCAGTACTTATAGAGCAGCCAAGTGAGTGACTCAACTGATCAATTATATGTCTATGTATAACTTTCAGATTTCACTTTTGTGAAGTGATGTAACCCATTTTGGGGGTGTGTTTCTGGTGCTGGGGGAGGCAAACATGTCTTGTCAAAATCTTTGTCAACACAAAGATGGAGAAGAATAGATTGTGGGAAGAATTATGTTGGGATATTGGACTGCACCATTCATCTTATTTCCTTAAGACACTTTTTCTGTTAACGATCGTGATCTAAAATGTAGCACACATGAGACTGTACTGAGATGCAAAGAGACCAGAGATTTCCCAATAGATGCATCATGGATGAAGGCAGTACCAGCCCTTCCTCCTGCCCATACACGCTTAGCATGACCACTGGTGATCACACTGCCAGTGCAGAGGTGTCACAAAGTCGATAGTGGTCCCTGGAAAAAGCCAATCTATTACTAGAGTAGAGGTGATTATGTCTCATGTTTCAAGGCATATTCTGTCTACTCGAGGACCAGTGAGGACCACAACTCTGACAAATAGGTAAAATAACCACATTCTGTGATAATATACACTTCAGATCAGCAGACCACAGTAAACCAGGTCATCCAATGTTTGCCTTGGTTTGCAGCGTTTTGGAACCTGGCCCAGAGTTCTTGCTCTCACAGTGGAATCTGATGTCCCTGGCAGGCTGAGCAGAATTACACGCTAGAGGAAAGCAAAAGGTTTCCTATGATATTTCCAGGTTTTCTTTGATTCCACAGAGGCCGTCAATAACTGTGTTGATTAGCAGCGACAATGACCTCAAGTCACGTCACACGTAGGATGTCTTTTCCTGGAGGGAAAGGAAGAATATGATTTCCGCCTTTCAAAGATAAAGATTATCACAGTTTTTGAAAGTGTCATTTTTTGCTCTTATTGTCTTTTTTTTTCTTTTGTAGAAGTCCTTCAAAGTGAAGGGAAAGACTAAAGGTAGCTCAGTGTTTAATGGTTTCAAATGTCAAGGTCTTTTGAAATATTAACACGAAAACTTCAAACCTTGAAGCTAGTTTCTCTGGAGATTGTTGATTTCATTATGACAGAATTTATTTCTGTACCTGTGTTTGGGCATATAAAGATTGCTGATTTATTTACAAATACAGCTAGTCTTTACTTTAGACCATCTGACCTTCCAAATATGAGATAAGACTTTCCAGAGAGTCAATAGCCCACACTCTAAGAGCTGCTATTACTTATAATATTAGTGGGATGCATTGGAAACATATATTGTTATGTCAGAAATATGTTTCTGTAGCCAATGAAGTGATTTTTTTAAAAGGGAGTAACAAATGTAGTAAAATACCAATGTAATGATGTGTTAGATATTCAATATGAATTTTCAGAACTTGCTATTTTCATTGGTAGGTCTGACATTATATTTATATTTATGTCAGGCTTATAGCTCTGACATGTAAGTTTTTACTCCAGGTGGATGTTTCAGAGTAGCTGACTTCAGTGTATGCTAACTGAATCTGACAATTCTGTCTATGGAAAAACTTTCAGCTCAAGAGTTATTAATCTTTCCTCATAAATAGGAAGCTATAAAGAATCAAATATTATTTATGCTTCAGACTGATATATCTTTAAAATCAATGCATGTTCTATTTTTTTAAAAAAAGCTAAGCAGATTTTTTTTTTTCCATCTGAAGACTCAGTCCACTGTTTTGGTGTTTCTCTGGACAGAAACTTAGTAATTTGATAATATGATGCTCTGTAATAGAGGCAAAACAAGAGAAGTGAATTGCAAAATAAGAAAGTGAAATAATTCAACTAAACAACCTTAAATTTTAAAAATATTCAAAGATTAGTTTTAGGGGAAGTAGGCTGTAAAACTGTGGAAATAGACTTTAAACTCGTGAGAACAGATTTCAAGCACGATTTCCTGTAGTATACTTGTTCCGGATAGGTCACAATAACATTTAACTATGTTTTTGTCATATATGACCTTGCAATTTTTTAATGCAGCAGCTATGACAGATGGGATAACTCACTGATAGCACTATTTTTGAGCATAAGTTTTGCAAAGTTTGCTTCCTTCTCACTTACTCTGAGTCAGCCTCTATTCTCAGTTTTTCTGGCCTATGTCCAACCTCATGTTTTATCCTATACTGCATATAGTGACATTACTTCTGCTTAACACTAAGCCTTCAAATCCAGACTTGCCTTTTCCTACTCAGACACTGTCGAATATAGGAATTAGAAGCAGAATTGAAGTCCTTTCTTCTTTTTATTAAGAAAAAACAATCTGAGGACAAAAAATGCTTGACTGCGCATGTCTGTTGAGATATCAGACCTCATGAGGTTTATCATGCTTGTTCAAAGACAGGTAGGAATAGCAGATAACATTTTTCTCCTTTTCTCCATCCAGCTTTCAGATGGAATCAATGCAGGCCAAGGATTAGGTATTGAAATCATTGCTACCCTCCAGCTGGTGTTGTGTGTCCTTGCCACCACAGATCGGAGAAGGAATGATGTCTCAGGATCAGCACCGTTGGCCATTGGACTCTCTGTTGCCTTGGGACACCTTCTTGCTGTAAGTTTTATTTTTCACAGTGGAATAAGCAATATTTGATCTCAAGGCTAGCCAATAAAAGCATTTAGATGACTGGTAGAAATTACTAATCCTTCTCCTTTGCAGAGTGACCTTGTTTATGCAATATACCTAAAGCATATGAAGCTCCCATATGTCCAAGCTACAACTGATGTAGTTGCACAGATGAGACAGGGAGTTGCTGTAGTTGGACCAATTTACTTATTATGACAGAACAAGCACGGTGCAAACAGTCTTCTTATGAGATGAACTTGGTGGGATGAACAAACTGGTTCTGTACATCTGATCCATGCTGCTAGCTGCTGCACACACTATCATGTCCTGCATGATACATATGCTACATCTGCATTGATACCTCACCACTGTTTCTCTTTGCACCTCCTAGATTGATTATACTGGCTGTGGAATTAACCCAGCAAGATCATTTGGTTCAGCGCTGATTGCCAACAATTTTGAAAATCATTGGGTAAGTTGAAGAAATTGGTTTAGCTTGTAAGATAGCCTGTATATATGAAATTACAAGATCAGGAACGTGTTAACTCACATAGAATCACACAGAATCACACAGAATCACACAGAATAGAATACACTAACACAGTAATGAGTTAATGAGTTGCCATTTCTATTATATTTAACAAAAATAATTCTCCTTCCAAAAATAAGTTTCCTTCTAGTCCTGACTAAACCGAGATGATCACGGCATCCTCAAGATGATAATTTGTGTTCCAAATAGTTCTATTGGTTTTATTTGATTGATTCCCTTTACATTCAATGATTTTAGTTGTTTTAAACCATAAAGTTCATTGCACAAAATCTTGTTTTGGGTAGTTATATTTTAAATTGATTTTGTATATTGCTACTACTTAATCTGGTAAAACTTACTTTAGGAAGGCTCTTAAACAGGTTTATAAACCATAGTGATGCAAGAAATATTTGGAAGCTAATAAAATATTCATCTGCTTAAACATCTACTTATCTGTATTCATGGGTGAGTGCATTGGAAATACTATAGATTTTGAAGTTATTCCCTATGGTCAAAATAAAGAATTTTATGAAAGTTTACTTATTTCACTAAAACTCACTAAACTAGGCTAAAACTAATATGAAAGTCCTAAATAAACCCATGTTCTTCAGTGTTTAAAATGTAGCTCTTCCAACTCTCCTACTCAAGATTTTTTCAGCCATTTCAATACATATTCATCGAAATTCAGTGATAGCGTAATTGGACTATGCAAATTTTGGAAACATGTCATTTCAATTGAAATTATAAAACAAGAGCACTGCGGAAATATTGTCATTTATCTCCCACTTACAAAATTCTATTGAGTTACTGGGTTAATATAGCTAAGTTAATATTCTCATAGGTGTGTGGAAAAATTGTTTGGCTTCGGAGGAACAGAGAGAAAGCAGGAGAGAGGGAGATATTATTAAATTTATTGTATGTAATTAATATTAAAATAATAATGCTAGGAAAAGAAAGAAAAAGTATTTTCAGACTCAGATCTCTGACCATTCAGATCCTTCAAAATCACACATTGTTTCTAACAATACATTTATTAGCTCTCCCTCCAATCTTTACTTGCCTTATGTGATTAGACTAGAATTTTTAAGACTATCCCTAGCTTAAGAGTAGCTAGCAGTTAATTATGCCCTTGATTTGGTCATCACAAAGTATTACATACTATATACATTACATATACATACATACTAATATATTACATAGTATTACATGGTGCATTCTTTGTAGAAAACCTCCAGATGAGGTTTTTCAGAACAGTTTCAAATGTACTAAAACCTAAGGAACTAACTGGGTTTGGCAATGTGTTTCAGATCTTCTGGGTTGGCCCAATTATTGGAGGAGCAAGTGCTGCCCTCATTTATGACTTCATCCTGGCTCCCAGAAGCAGCGACCTGACTGACCGTGTGAAGGTGTGGACCAGCGGCCAAGTCGAAGAGTATGATCTGGAAGGAGATGATATGAACTCCAGAGTTGAAATGAAGCCAAAATAAAGAAGGACAAAGTGGGGAGAAAAAAAAGCACATTGATTTCTGAAGATTTTATCAGTGTTATAGACTCTGTGTAAACCAGCAAGCAGTACTTTTTTTTTTTTCCAATTCAATATGGTTTCCCATTTCTTTTTTCTCCCAACCTTTATGACATTTTTTTTTTTATCTGGGGCATTTCCATTACAAAGTTTTCAGGCCAAAAAGTCATCAGACCCTTTTGCCTGGGCTAGATAAACGGGATTAAAATGCACCACTTCCTTCACCACCACCACGTTTTCTGGTGTGTACAGTGTGGGTTGTTATTCAACACATCATTCAGCAATGATAAATAGTTCAGATGACTGGTCTGCTTGCTGAAAGAAAAGATATCAAGGCAAAGAGCCATCTATACCAATTATAGTGGTTTTCTAACAAATACTGGAATAAGTATTTTTGCAAAAAATACAAGGAGATATCAAAAGCCAGCATTGTGTGTGAAAAAATATCTCATAATTATTACCCCAATACATTTTTGGAAATAAAAGGCCATTAAAAATATTTGTTTTGTCAAATCAGTCCTAGTTTTCTGTATTATTGATGATCTCCAAAGAGAGATCAGAAATGTGCTTTAGCAGGCCAAAAATCTCCAAAATCCCAGACTCATTTTACATCTTCCAATATCTCATTCTCCCTGAACCTGCATGCAGTCATATGAGAATAAGGAATAAATAACAACAACAACAAAAGATATATGAATTCCTGGGAAGTAATAACTAGAAGTGAATTTGGAGAGCAGTGGTAATAACGGCAACAAGAACAACCTGCTGCCAATATGTAAACAGGGTCTGATTGTTCCTGTGCCTCCTCTGCCTTTGTTCATCTTACATAATTTAACTCAATCTTTTAAAAGAAGACAGGAAGAAAAAGGACCCTTTCTTCCTGACCCCATTTTAATAGCTAGGACTATGAAATTCAGGGACAATGGCTAAAAGTAAGTGCAGCATGCTTTCTATGAGGGACAAATAAACACTTGAGTGTAAGTCCATTTTGGGGTTGTTTCTTTGTTTTTTTATATATTATATATATATAATTGTTTATATATATGTTTTATACAGAAAGCCTAGTATACTGTTTTGTAAGAAAATAAGAGCAGAAGACAAGTGGAAAGAATTACAGAAGTGTTGAGCAAAATAAATGACACTGGAAACGTAAAGAAAACTAACAATTCTAAACAATGTGGGCGGCTATTTTCTGTGGTTGTTTTTGTATGTGTGCTACTTTCTATTTTCTGAGTAACCTATAGGAGTAGCTGGTCTTTTATACTAACTGTAGGATATAGCTAAAGCAGATCGGTGCTGATACACTAAACAGTTCTGCACTAAATAATTTTACATAAGAAATGAGGCCTGGAGAACCTTTGTGAAAAGGTATATATACACTTATCATTCAGACGAGGGATAGTTTGATGGATGTTTCTTTTGCAGAGAGGCAATGTGGACATGAGAACCCAGAAAGACTTGAATGAGTTAGATCAATCTGAGTGAAGCATAATGAAAAAAAATCAAAAATTCATCAGCAAAACAAAACAAAACAAAAAAGATTTTTTTTTCTTGCCTACATTATCCCATGTATTGTTAATGTAAATATGGCATGACTGAATCTTGGACTGGCTGAAAAATAAACAATATCAGTTGTGCTAACACGTGAAATGCTTGTGATTCTTGATTTTTAACCTGCCTTGCAAAATACTGCAATTGCCTTTTCTGTAGCATCCTCTAGGATGAAAGAATTGAGAATACTACTTCTTTTCCACTCCTGACTGTTTCTTTCATTTGATACTACCTTTGGGGAAAGTAAGTTTTTCAGTATTTTAGAGCATATAAAGCTTGCCCTTTCCTGTAGGCAAGCTCCATCAAAAATGAATACAGAGATGGAGCAGTATATCAGGATTTCATTTATTTACGTTTTTTTTTATTTTAAACCTTTTTCAGCTTTATTTCCTGATATCTTAGTGTACTCAGTACTCAAAATTAGCCCCTTTTTCCATCACAGAATTTATCATCCAGAATAGTTAGACAAATCAACCAAAAGCAAAGAGTTAATTCCAGCAAGATGCAGATAATTTAACACTTGCGATAACGAAGAAGCTGGTAATTCGCATCATGTTCTTTGGTATACTTCCTGTACAGAGCAATATCTTCAAATGTTTTCTACCCCTAAAAGTCCAAAACTTCCTGAGACAAGCGATGCAGCCTTTCTATTTGGTGTGTGATGGGTCTATCTCATACTAGCTGTGATAGTTGCTGTATATGATCTTCACAGTACTAAATTAAATAGAAGAAAAGATGTAAAGTTGCTGTTTCTGGAGTGAAGAAAAATGCCAAAATTCAAAATAATTGACCTGGTATTTGTTAGCATATTTATTCACGGTGATGTTTAAACTGGTTGTCAGCTTCTAGTAAAGATTCTTAGAAATTAAGTGAAATATTGCAGCAAAATTCCAGGCTCAGACCCATCCATTCCCCTTTCTTCTATAAGAATCTTAATGATATTTTAAAAATGTTTTTGTACTACTTCGATCCTGAACCAAGAACAGCAGTTTCTAAACAATGTAAGGCTGTAGCTATTAATAATTTCCCCTTGCTTGGCACAAAAATCTTTGTTTTGTGCTGGACAAACACACTTAAAAGTTAGCAGCATTCCATTAGAATATTTGGAGGGTACCCAGTAAAGGAACCAAAAGCATGAAGCAGCAGGTATCAAGTCTCACTAACAAACGCCAAGTGGACAAATGTCTACTGTTTATATGAGGTCATCAAGAATCTCTGCATACTCTGCTTGAATTGAAGAGGAAGCTTTCAATGGACTTGTTTAAAACAGCTCTCCTGATGTATGTGTTAGGAGTTCCTGACTTTTGGACAAATAGACCATAGCTTGCCCTGGTGTTTCCTGGGAATGAACCTGCAAATTTATCACATTCTAACAGGAAAACATAATAAAGGGCAGATGCTTCCACAGATTAACCAGGGACCACCTGCCATGGTCTTAGGATCCACCCTGCTGGGAAGGCCATGGCACGTTAAATAAATAGTTGCACAGAGTAGCTGCGCAGATGCTCATGGATGGGAAACTGCAGGAGAACATTCCGCACCATGGGAACGTGGTTGTCTATGTCCTCTCAGTGGTGGAGCACTTCCTCAAGCACTTTTGGGCCTTCCCAACTAACTTTCTCTTAAATATTTCCGTGGCTAAATTGAGCAAGGCGAAGGTGATTTTCTTGGCACTGTTTAGTCTGAGGACCAGCCAGCACCTCTGCAATAGAGGACTTCAGCAGTGCAGATGTACCCATGCTGTGCTTTAGACAGCTGATAAAGACTCTGGTTTTTGTGTGCACACCAGCACAACCAGTTTAGAAGAAGTCTAAGCAAGCTATCTTTAGAAGCAAATACCTACCCCACCTTCTTCCCCTATTCCCCCTTGTAAACAAAGCAATTTAATTTTAGATTTCACATTGCTCAACTTCATGTGGAGCTTTAGCATATGCAAGAAAAGAAAGGCGATTCAAACATAACATAATGACAGCCAATAAACCAGGAAGCTTCCATTGTCTTTCCATATCCACCAGCTGCACCAGTCACAATTCACAGCTTAATGTTTTTTAAAAATTAAAATAACACAATAATACTAATAAAGAGTTTCTCATAATATTTCAGGGCCTCCACATTTCAGCATTTTCCCTTCTTGTATCCAGATGAAATTGGGACGTGGCAAGTATCACACAATAAAATCATGGCTGAGTAATGAATATGGCTGTTAAGGTTCATTTGAGGTTGTGTTCCAGTAAAAATCTGTCAAGCATTGGCATGAGTTTAATTTTTCTCAAGTTTGATGTCCTTGGAAGGATCATCTTTTCACATACATCATTTATTTGAAATAACAGAAAAAAAAAATGCCCAGAATTCCTTATGGGGAGAAAAGTATTATTTAATGGACTTTCTGATGCTGAAGTGTAAAATCAAACACCTGTTTAAAAGATTCTTCAGTAAATAAATATTAATTGTCTCTGTGATCACATCACCTTATATATGGCACATTTGTCATATAGAATTTGCTAGAATATTTATTACAATCAATGGAAAACCTTTTTTCACATGCTGTAGGTGTGCCTGCTTGAGCAGGAAGGTTGGACTAGATGATCTCTAGAGGTCCCTTCCAACCTTAAAGATTCTGTGATTCTGTGAAAACTCCCACTGGCTTTAAAGTTTGGACCAAAGCACCACTGGACCTGTTATCCTCTTCTTCAAAGAAGTAAGTTTTCTGTTTATCTCCAAAAATCACATCTGGATAAGCGTAAGATATGCATAAACAAAACACATCTCTTACTGTCTCATTAAAAGGAGAAAAGTTAATGAGTTTTTCCAGTATTCTAATACTTACTATTTATTCATCTAGTCAAAACTGTATTTCTGTATCTCTTTGTTTTCATTTGTTCTGCTATCATATTATTTCCCAGGAATTATCATCCTCCCACACAGACATAAAGCAAATGTTGTTTTCAAAGCACATACAAAATTTAAGAAAATTAATAAAGGTCACCAGGTTTTAAAAATATGATACGTTTTAAAAATATTATTTTGTTCTGAAAGACAGATTAATTTTTGGTTAGTTTCTTCTGAGGCAGACATCTAGGACATACTTGGAAGTGGTTTGACTCATCCTTAGGTGCATAAACCTCCAGGTAATATTGGGAATGGACACAGCCAGAATGTTCTCCGTAGATGTTTGTATTCCAAGCTGGTTTGACTTGATACATGGCTATGTCTGATTTGTTCTTTTTTTCTGTGTCTTTGACCTTAAGAAAACCTTATTAAGGAACTGTGTTCCTGACCAAATCCATGTAGACCTGGATGCCTGCTTCTGGTTATTCCTATTGTCCCACACCTTGAATATCTCTCCTTGTGGAGAGATGGGCAGCAAATAGAAATTCCCTCACATTTCACTTTGGTTAAACTACAACATCATATAGTTGGTTAAAGTGATATATATTTTTGAATGAATCCTCACGTTTTCAATCATTTCAATCTTTGTATGAGACTTATAGATTTTTTTTTTAAAAGAACCCTAGAAACATAACATGTTCTACTTTTTATGATCTCCTGAACTTCCTGATTTGTCATGCTCTAAAATTTGCCATGAATTGCCTTCATTGTGCCATTTCCTCCTTTCTATTTCTATTATTGCGTTAGGGCAGGAATTAAAAAAATGGTGAAAAATATTGCAGTAATGATACCATTTGCCCATTTCTGGTAGCATTTGTAGGGGTTTACTTCCACTTTCTCTTCCTTTCTTAAGCACTTTCTTTTTAAGGTCCTGAGAAAGAGTTCTAACAGTTAAAAATGATACCTCCATTTAACCTCTCCCCTATTAGCCTTTAATAAGTTTCTGAAGGGTGTATCCTTACTTCAAGGAAAAAAAAAAAGAAAAAAGTAAAAGAAAGAGGGTTTGTCCATTAATTCATGTTTTGCCATTGAATGCAAACAAAACAATGTTCCCTGGTGCTTGGGAGACAAACAGCAGCTCTTGGCAAAGAGGTGGCTGATAAGTGCAATTGCTGGAAACAATCATAACTTTTTTTCCTGAAAAGTAAATGGAGCACTTGCAGGTAGCACTCTGGCCAAAAGGCGGATGTGACTATAAAAATGACAAGCTGCAGTACACACTTGCTTTCCCTGGGGGAATCCCTAGCTTTTTCTTGTTGCAATATTTCATATTATTGCTTAATAAGGGGAATCTGGCATGAATTAAAGGAGAGGAGGGGGAAATGACAGATCTGTCTGATTTTATATGCTATCAGTGTTGTATGGGAAGAGAAGTCACTTGTACTGTGACTGTATTTTCTGTCCTGGAGCCAGATCTGATTTTCTCAAAAACCCTTCGGTACTGTTCTAGGAGTGAAATAAGATATAAATTATATTTGTATCTGGCCTTAGCCTATTTTCCATTGTCCCTGTAGTGTAAAACATCTTTAGTGATACTGGGAAGCAGACACTGTAATATCTTCTATGAGAAAGATCTGCTCTCAGTTCTGGCTGGTTGTTAGACAGGTGAGCAAATTTCATGCACTTTTAATTTGTAGGACTCAGAAAAATTATGACATTTGACATTTTATGTCTGTTCCGAAGCAGGACTAACATGACTGCTGTTGGTGAAGCCTGGAACTTCCTGCCAGTGTGCTTTACCAGTGGATCTTTAACTTTGAAAGTTTTATTCCTTCGTAATCCCTTTTGGCCCATTTCTGCTGATCTTCAAAATATACTTCAAAGAGTCTTTCTTAGAATAGGTTATTGATGAAGGAGATATAAACTGACAGAGATTTATTCACCACAGGTGAATATTTGGCCTCTAAGGTAAATTTTGTTTTAATTCTTGCCATTGCTGAGACTGATAGTTTTACTTCTTTCTGCATTATGCTTTGTTTATTTAATGTATGTAATATTTTATGAATCTAGGTTGACACCCCATTTACATGGTTTGTAGATGAAAGACAGGGAAGAATGTGAAAGATGAAACCAATTCACCACTGGGGAGTGGTGAAGCCCAAGAAAACACACCTACTTAAGAGATTACCAAGAAAACCCTTGCCGTGTATTGTTGGGAATGCTATCCAAAGAACTTTTTACCTAAGTTATTCCCTAAGTAAGGAAAAAAAAAAAAAAAACCCATAACACAACACAACATAACAACATTTTTTTAGCTAGAAATCTGAGGATTAAAGTTAACAAAGACTTAGAGGCCCAAAAGTTCAACCTGAGTAAATAAAGACACCTCCAGTGGGCAGCATTACATGTAAAGTCATCCTCTCAAAGGAATTTTCTAATTAATAGACTTGACAAAATATAATAAATAGATACTGAATACAATTTGTGGAAACATAGAATAATTTAGCTAAGAAACATCTGGGGGTATCTAGTCCAGCCTCTTCAGAGAGGCTGGAACCAGAACCTGCTTCAGTGCTAGATCTGATTGCTGGGGACCTTATGAAGTTTTGGCTGTCTTCAGTAATGGAGATTCAACAATTTGTGGATTGTTACTGTTGGAACAGAGAAACAAGCACCATTCCTCATTGTCCATGAGAGCTTTTTTTTTTCCTTATATCAGGCTGGACTTTCTGTTGCTGCAAATTTTCTCTGCTGCCTCCTGACCAGTTTTACTGTGCATCTCTGAGAAGCATCTGTCCCTTGCTCCTTGCAATGGATTATAGGCAGTGAAGACTGCCCATTGGTATCTGCTTAGCCTGATTTTTATTCAGACTAAACAAAATCATCTTCTTCAGACTCTGCTTATAAATGATGTGCTCCAACAGAATTTTTATGGCCATCAGTTGAAATGAATAGCAGTTTGCCAATAACTATTGTACCGGAGAGAAAAGCTGGGCAAACTATGCCAGATGTAGCTTCATGAGAATCAAGTAAAGAGGGATAATTATACCTTTCACTTTGTGTCTTCTTGCAAAGTAGATATCTTAAAATTACCCAGACAAATCACAGCCTCTTCATCACAGTTCTCTTCATCAGCTATAAAAGGAGCTGAGAGTGACCAGCTCTATTACGGAGACTTTCACCACAGATTGCTAAAATCAGACGAGACGAATCCCACTCTTAACTCTGCTTCATGCTGAGTGTCATCCAGAGCTTCTGTTCTCCTCCACTGGCAGACCAGAATATGTCAATCTGCAAAAACCTGCACCACAAGGCAGCTTTCTAGATTCAGACCATTTTTGAAACAATATGTGATGAGTGCATTATTTCTCTGCTCATTATTGAATCCTCTCGTACTGAGAGACGTCTAACCTGTTCTTTTAAGCAGCAGTTATTTGGTTGTACAGTTGTCTGTATGTAGCAATTACCTTTTGGCCAACAAGTGAGGTGAATGGCAGTTTTGGTGAGAAGCTTAGTACTATTTGTGTGGGTCAGGTGTGATTTTGGAATATATTTTTTTTTCAGGGGCCTTTTCAGGGCCCCTTTTTTCAAGTACCTAGTTTCTGGCTCTGGACTGAGCTTCAGCAATAATGAAACTGTGTATTAGTAGACTTCAGCTTTAGGCTTTGAGGGACCTTAGAGGCAAAGTAGACTCTGTGTAGACATTGAAGTGATTTAGGCACTTCAGATGTGAACATTGTGTTTATGTTCCCTTTCGAGTACTTTGACTTGTCACATGAGAACGTTTCATATGGCTTTTCAAACATTTTGGATTTCTACTGCATCTGGCCTTCTATCAGAATGTTCAACATGGTTAATTATTATTTTAGGGTTTTCACTGTATGAACAATAACCTCTTTCTTCCCTTAAAGGATTGTTTGTCCAGTTAGTCAGTTTTGTCCAATATTGTTAAGGAGCCTTGACTTTGGCTTCTTGATAAATAATGGCTGTTTCCTGAGCCCATTCAAACATGGAAATCATTGTTAAATTTTAATAATGGCCTTAGAAATCTGTGAGGTTTCACCAGTACACATTTATTCCAAATATATGTAAGGGCGATCATGTTTAAATGGTCCTCAGTACCATGGCCCTGACTCGATAAGTTTGCTTGAATATTTTGCATGCCTAAAGAAAATGGAACAGAGACAGAAGACTTTCAAGGTCTACAAGCTGTAATTAATTGGCAATATCTGCAAAGAGTGATAGCTGAAGTATGGAAAATACAGTGTGATTATACCCTGTTGTTTATGGAGTGCTATGTGCACTGTGCCAAGCCAGATTTTCAGAGGTGTACAACTTCCATGTGATTCAGTAAAAAGCATGCATGTGTAGGTGTATAAACTTTTGTGCATGTGTTTATACATATGGAAAAGCATGCATGTGGGCCAGAGTTATATAAAATTACTAATGAATCTGTGGGGGACTTTCTTTTCCAACTCCTGCTCTGCCTGTGAAGAGCTAAGAGCTAAGGCAGTCCTTAAGTCCTTAGTTTTGAAAAAGACTCAGACTGTGTTTAATACTGTATTCACAGGCATAACTTGGACAGATCTGTTCTATGAAGTTTCTTTGTTTTGTAAGCTTTTATGGTGGAGGGGAAGACCATCATTCATCTGTATTCTGCAAATTTTTCAGATGGAATCACAGAATCCCAGAATGGTTGAGGTTAGAAGGGACTCTAGAGATCATCTAGTCCAACACTCCTGCTCAAGCATGTAGCACAGAATTGTGTCCAAGTGGGTCTTGAAGATCTCCAGAGAAGGAGACTTCACAACCTCTCTGGGCAGCCTGTTCCAGTGCTCTGTCACCCTCACTATTATGAATTTTTTCCTTAAGTTTTAGTGGAACTTCTGGTGCTTTAGTTTGTGGCCATTTCCTCTAGTCCTATCGCTGGCCATCATTGAACAGAGGCTGATTCCATCCTTCCCACTCCCTCCCTGGAGATATTTATAGACACTGATCAGGTCCCCCCTCAGCCTTCTCTTCTCCAGGCTGAACAGGCCCAGCTCCCTCAGCC
>JAVCKT010003982.1:0-13550 GCA_032273925.1 Rhynchotus rufescens
ACAAAAACATACTTTCACCGTACAACATTTCCGTAACCCTGTACCTCATCACTGCGGAATTCCACTTTCAGTTATATGCATGCAGTGCCTACTGTAAGAAAGGACGGCAAAATATCACAGTAAGTTACATTGCTGTGGGGAAAGAATGACATCTGCTTCTGCTTCCCATGCCTTTTGTTGAGTCTGAGGCTATTCAGTGTCCATTACCAAACAACCTGATAGTTACTTCAACTTCTGCTGTGAAAATTGATTTTTCTCCACTTTGTCTACATTGTTTACCATCTATCTAAATGTCCTTTCAGGTTGTGTATCCTTTCAGCTTGTGTTGCCTAGGCTTGCCCTCCACTGACTTACAGTGACTTGCTACAGTGGACTGCTGTATTTGCCTAAGATAGACAGGTAGTCATCAGGATTTTCCATCTTATTCTTTTCTGCTTGTTTTTCTCCTTTCTTCTTTCAACCCATCCCAAATCTCTCTATTATTCTCATGTTATGCATCTTGTTGTTAAATTCCTGCTCTATTCAACATTTTTTTTTCAATTGTGACACCCTTCTGTAAATAATTCTCTGTAGGTCAACTAGACACCAGTGACCACCAGTGATTCAGTAATCAGTGCTTTTGTTTAAACTGTCAGACAATAAATACTAAATTGCAATGCATCTATCAAATAAGATCTGAAAATGAATGCCATTTCTGTCCAAAAAAATGAATACAAAAGACATGATCTTTTGCAAAGCAAAAAAGCAAGTAAAGCTCTTTTCCATGCTTCTATGCAAACAAATGACTTCAGAAAAACTTTTTCCTTAAAAAAGTATACTCGTTTATTGTTTTTATATTGCACTGCACTGGAGTCTAAAGGTCCGGACATGTATTGGTTCCAAATGTCATGAGTGCTGTTCAAACTTATACAGTACAAGGCAGCTCTATTCCAACAAAAGGTTTGATATATTGTAGCATACATTTAGTACAATATTTTTGGTGAGTATTATAGACCGCTATGTTCCCTTTTTTTAGTACAACAGTGGTGGATTCTGAAGAGCGGTTATGTTGTCACAGCTCTAAAGGAGCATAAAGAAGTCAGGCTCATCTAATCCAAATATTCTTAATCAGTCTTCCTGACATGCATATTTTTGCTACTATGGGAAAGATCAATAAATCAAAAGGGGTCTGATTTTGATCTCAGACACATCTGAATAAATCAGGTGGAGACTTAATTCAATTTCTTGATTTCCACAAAACATGAGATATGAATGAAATCTGGAATTATTTTTTTTTTTTTTTTTTTGATTTTGGAATGCTAGTATAGAATTTGCATTATAATTTCTTATATTTTTTTTTTCCTTTCATTGCAATGTGTAAAGCTTTGTACTACTTTTTTGTAGAAATAACAGTTCTAGAAAGGAAAGGTGTGTTCTATAGCCTCGGTTTCTCCTTTGTTTCATATGCCTCCAGCCTATGACTATTAACTTGGCTGCCTTCAAATTATAGCTAGACCTCTGCATTGGAATGTCCTTCAGGCACACAAGTCTGTCATTTACAGCAGCCCATAGTCTTTTCCGCCAACTTATTTGATTTTAAACTAATGCTGAAAATCCAAAGAGAGCCCCCTTTTGGTTTAAACCCCTCTCAGGCCTATATTGTGTTTCTGTCATAGGAATGATTCTGAGAGGGACTAATTAAAAGTCCAATGAATGTGTGAGGGTTAAACTCACAGACTCTGCTCATTAACAGTCACTCACCTAAGAATATTTTGAGACTTCTTTTCTGTGATGGAAAAGGAAAGAATAAGACGAGACAACACTTAAAAACTCACGTTTTATTATACAAACACACATTTCTCTTGTATTGCTAGGCCTTCAGAGATGACAATATCTAATTTAACAAGAAGATTCCTCCCCTTCCCCTGTGTTTCTTGTTGGAAAGTGACAAAAGAAAACAAAAAAATCACTAATGAACACCCCTTCCCCCAAGAAATAAGGAAAATCAGAACCATTTTGTTAATTGTCTTTTTCCTGCTGTTTCCATGGCAATCCTGGCTCCTAGACTTCACTGCAGAGTGACAGTCCAACAATTCACACACTACACCCTTTCAGGCACAATGAATGGCTGTGAAAGAGGCAGAACAGGCACTATTCAGGAAACATGTGATATCTACTCAATGCACTACCTTTCATCCACATTTTCCAAATTGCAGTTAATTTAATTCTAAACAAATGGCTAAGGGGTACAAATGAGGATTAAAAGGAAAAGAACATCTTGAGCTCTAATGGGGATGGTTTGTGTGAAGAACAATACAGCACTTTCTTCTGATGCCAAGGCTGCCGAATTGAAAGATGCACTTTCCCTCTTCTGAGGCCTTAATTTATAATCTATATCAATAGTGAAATAAACATGGCAGATTTTTTTTTAGGGGGGGGAATAAATTATGTAGGTTTTGGATTTCCATGTAGAAACAGTTTTGTTTGTTACACGGAAATGAAACTTTCATTTTCTTCAAACTAACAAAAAATGCCTTTATTTTTCAAGTAAGACAGCATTCTTTACCTGGCCTCTCCTTCAATCAGTCATTATTTTTAGTTTCTGCTTCTGAAGTCAATAAGTTCCATAGAAAAAGTCACAACGAATACTTTCATGTCACCTTAAGAAATAACAACAAGCCTTTTGATGGCATCAGTGTCCGGAAGGAAATTATTATTCACATTTGATTTAATGACAGTAAGACTTGATTTTTATGCAGTTCTTCTCCATTTGATACATAAAGAACATTATCTGCTTAAAACTGATCAAGCGAAAATCTTGTTTATTACCATATTTGGTTAGACAAGATGTTAAAAAAAAGATGTTTAAAATTATTGGTAATTTACCACATGACACCATAAGCACTGACAGTTTGTCAAATTGTTAATGATTACACTTTCTTAGCGAGTTTATAGAACAGTGGGTAACTGGGCAGTTAACAATGCAGTTTACTTTGGGAATGCAGACATTTTGTAAAAGGGAATATGGCAGAGTAGCAAAATATCTTTAAAGTCAAACTATTTTATCTTAAAAATTGCAAAAAAAACCCATTTTGTGTAAAATACTTCCTACTCAGGTAAAATATTCTTTACTGCAGCCCCAGATTTTCCCACCAATGAAAGCAAAATGTCTTTTTAGATATAATAACTACCAATATCAATTTTGACTATTATTAATTCTCTCTTTAAAAATGCTTTAGCTTCTAAGAATATCTTAGAGTTACCAGACATGCCATTTATTATCTGTGAGAAACAGCATTTGATATTGTACTGCCAATAAGAAAAATGACAAAAAGCTTGTGAACACTTTTCAAGTTTTGAAGATAAATGTGTTTTGACTTGCAAATGTTTTGCATTATTATGTTAACAAACATTCAAGTGAACAGACTTAGAGATGTAAAAAAGAAAAGCACTCAAATGTTTAAAATAATATTTTTAGATGGAATCAACCATTGCTTGCAAAGGCCTCAGAGAGAGCTGAACTCTTCTCTGATATATTTAGTATGAGGCTAGTCTATCTTATTTTAAGAATATGGAGAAAAGCTGATAATTTTAATGACTAATTCTTCATGCACAATAATTTCTTAAAACCTAGGTACCAAATATATGTATTTTTTTTTGTAACAGTACCAAGCTATTAATAACAGCATATCATCTTTAAATCCCTTTGAAGGCAATTTTGGGTAACTGGCTTTTGATAAGCATTCAAATTGTTTATGAATCAATTATTTTTCTTCTGTCTTTTATAAGAAACCAAAGAATATCACTTCAGAAAATACTCTGAATTATGGACAATACTATTAAGAGAATCTAGTTGCCAAAGAAGTTTGTAGATATCTAAATGTTTTTAAAAATATTTTAAGTCCTACAGTGCACTGTACACTTGCAATAGATAGGTGTAAATATATGTGAATGATAAATCACTCAAAATAAATAAATCAATGACACATTGAGTTAATATGTGATGAGAAATATGTGTTGATATTAAGGCTGAATGACAGTTAATCAAAAGTTACTCATTTCTTAGCAACTACCAAGCACTTCGTCTTTTGGGGATTGATAGCACACATGAAGCTTCTATGGTTTTCAAATGATTGATAAGCTTAATGAAAAATTAAATTAGCTTTCTGCTTTGTAACCAGCACTGATCTTGGTTTGTTTTTAGGCCCTGTTCAAAACACAAGGATGGAACTGCACTCTTGTCTCAATACAGCAAGGACAAATTTTGCATAGGATAAGGTTGTGAAATGGTAGCTCAATTACGTTCACGCGGATGCTGTTGTATGCCCCAAATTGGTGTTCTCTTCTAGGTGGTGGCACCAAGATTTTACCATACATATTGCTGAGAAGGGACAGGGTGAAGCATGCACATAGTTGCTGAGCCAGAAACTGAGAGTCTAATATCTAAATCTGGACCGACACCTGCCTGTCCTCATAAACACATTATGGAAGGCTCATACTGATATTGCTAGCTATGGAAACACTTCTCTGTAGCTTTCCAATAATCATTTCTTAGTGCAACTGATCTAAATAGCTAATGGAAAATCCTTCATAATGACTATTCTCCATGAGTGATTTGTGTCAAGGATACTTTTACAGTTTTGCAGGTCTGCATGGGTGTCTTCTCTGTGCAGTTCTTTCCAAGGAGAATACTGACCGTATTCTTCAATTCTTCAATTTTCATATCCATTGCTTCAGTCCATTGTCAGCTCTTTTATCCAAGAAAATATAAAACTTCACAGCAAGTTTCAGACAAAATTTTGATTTTTCAGTCATTATATTAGAACTCCAACCACCATCCATGATATGTATGAAATGAGCCTCCGTTTCCTCTTGCTCAATAGTCAGCCACATTTTGAACAGTTAGGGGTCTAACCTCTCAGGTAATGGTTGACTGAACGTGTAGTGAAACCTGAAAGCAGGTAAATATTATCAAGCTTTTGATTTCTTTTGCCAAAAACACATGTGTTCCTATATGATATATATATATATATATAAATATAAAATATATGATTTTGTTTTTTCTTTTCCTTTTGATCTCTGGCAGAAATGCCCCAGAAGACAAAAATGGAAAAATTCAGAACCAGATTTTCTTTAACAGATATGTTGAAGAACAGATATTTTGATTTCCACAGTGAAAAAGAGGAGGAAAAAGACCCCAAGCAAAGATAATTAAACAAGTAAGTAGCAAATCTACTGAAAAAACAGCAAAGAGAGCTAAGACTTTTCCTGAAGTGATATCTATAAATATTTTCTAACTTTGCAAGATTTATATGAAAGTCATGGAAACACATCTGTACGCCAATAAAACAGGAAGCAGACCAATATTTTCATGCCCTTAGAAAGGTGCCGTATTCTAAATTTAGCTCTAACTTATTCTGTAGGTCAGTAAGCTTTACTAGGCAGCTTATTTGCCTGAACCTATGCCTCAGTTTCTGTTTTTGATTTCCACTCTTTTACTCTCGACAGAATGACAGACAAGCTTCTCTCCTACAGGTCATGACTATATCAGCAGACCCATCAGCCTTCCAGGAATATTGTTACTGCAACCAACATATTCATTGGTGAGTTAACATACCATTCATGTGAGAGATATCAGGCCAATTGTGCAGCTGGTGTAAATCGGAGTAGTGGAGCGATATTGATTTACAGCAGCTGAGAAGCTGATGCTTATTTTCTGTGAGCCAAAATGACTCCAGTCATCCAGTGATTCCAGCATCTCTTTCCAAATTTATACTCCCATACCGAATACACGAGTCTGCTCTCAGGTCATCCTGATACAATTAATTGTTTGTTTCATGTTCCCATTCCTGGAGTATCTTCTCTCCTTTCAGAGACAAATAGTTTGAATCACACTTACGTACTCAGTTCTGATTTATTTCTAAGTACAGAAGCATTGGGTAAACATAATCCACATAACTACAGGATCACTTTATATGTAGTCTTATCTTTTTCAGGAAGACAACAAAAAGGCAGAATTAATAGGGAAAAAAAAAGTTTATTTCTTCCCTCTTCCCCTTTTCTTTGGGCATAGCTATATAGATTTGGGAATCTTTTACTGCCAAGCCCTCCATCATTCTCAGAGGGGTTTTTCCTCACTGACCTAATCCTCATCCTGGTTCTAATATAAAACAGCTGAAAGACTGAAAGCCTGAAAACTCTGAAAAAAAAAATAGAAACAAGGCAGAAGATATTGTCACTAGACACATATTTGCTGCTTGTAAAGTAGATATATAGCTCCCTGGGCCCACTTTAAAACCAAGTCCAAGATCTGACCTCAGTACTTTCCTCTCTGAGCAGAAGCTGAACTATGAATTCACTTGTCACTTAAAAAAGAGCCCCCTTTTTTTTCCCCTCCTTCCTCTGCCCTAATAGTAAATGCTCATTTAAAACAATCATTATGTATAGATTTTTCCCTAATGTCACTGGAAGCATAACAGTTCATTTGATGGATTGTATTTAAGGACTGAAGTCATCACTTTCCAGCATTTTAAATTATTTTTGCAGAAGAGTGTTATTGAGTCTTGTGCCATTTCTTATGTCTAGCTTCTCAGGCTGTATGTTCTATTTTTGGGGGGTAACTATTCCCAGTTTGAGCAATCAGATCTAGACTGTCAGCCTTCCTTAAAATACCAGAAAGGGGTGGAGTGAGCAGCCAAACTGTATTATTGAGCAGGAACATCTGCATATTCCCTTGCTGCACAGAACTGCCTAGAAATGCACGCAAGTGGAAGGCCAGGGACCAAGATGCGGCTGTGGTTCTGCGCCTGCCGCTGCAACATCTCTCTCAGCTCTGCACAGATGGAGCCAGTTTTATACGTCGTGTGCAGAGCGCATTGGGTCCGCTATTCACAAACATTCACATGACCGTGATACTCTGAGTCACTATTGGGAATGACACACCGCTGGTAGACCTTATTCATCAAATTTTACCCGCTGCAGCTGTGTAAAACATTTACAGTGAAACCAGAAACCAGTCATGGCTGTACTAGTGTCAGGTTTCCTTCTAAATCCTAGTGAACGTCATTTAGATCTGTTAATGTTTGCGAATCTGTTGAGAAAAATGGGCTGAGTTTCAAGGATCGGAAGTGTGGGAAATGTATGGCTTTTGAAATGACACCAAATGATATATCAATTTTAGACCTGACTAATTCCATTTTTTCAGCTTAAATTGGCCTAGAATTTAATATCTGGTATAGCAGGGACAAACATACAGACATTAAATTAAAGAATATTCTGTCAGGAATCTCTGTAAAGTCAGTATTTTGGCTCTAACAAATTAGTTTGTTTCTTTAAAACAAAAAAAAAAAAAAAAAAGAAAAAGAAACTCAATAGAAAAATGGAATGCAAAACTTCTAATGTAGATTTGTAGAAAAAAAAGTATCCCAAGGTGGACGTAGTTAGCAGATGTGGAAGAGTATATGGAAAAAAAAAAGATACCACACTGAAGAGAAATAAGAAGGCCCAGTTAGGAAAGAAATATTAAATATATTGAACATAGTAAACACAGAAAAGGCAAACAACTCTAGAGTCAGCAATAGAGGTGAGGCTGAGCCAAAGTGATTAGTTAGTGACTACGAACATGTCATTTTTTATATCACACGCACTCTCAGAAAAATTTCTTTTTTTTTGTAGCATAGGACAATTAGCCCTTTATTCCTCATAAGGAAATGTTCGATGTACACCTGCCGATGTTGAATTCCCTTAAACTTAAGATACAAAGACACTGGTTATAACATTTAGATTCAAATTATTCTAGCACATCTTATGAGCTACTGCAGTTGTAACAAAGAGCAGGACATTGCAGTATTCTTCACTGATGCTGATTCAAACTTTGCACCTGAAAGGACTGTACATATAAATTATGCCAGCCTCATGTCTGTGTGGCTCAAGCTGGGATGGCATTCACAACATGAATTTCAGTGGAGATGCCTGAATGAAAGTCCATGACGTTCATTAAAAGCTTAAGTCTTCAGTCATTAAAATGTTTTATCAGTCATCAACAGAGAAGAGAGTAGTCACTTGGCAAGACCTCTTGTTCACATGCTCAAAGTTTAAGGATGCCAGACATTAAGCTGGATGCTTGGGTAAAAGTTACTAAGTCTGAGATAACATGAGTCTTTGAGAAAAGTGGGGATGCTTTAGGTGCTTGGAGATAAGTCCTAGAGAATCGTGGCTGCTTTAAAAGCATGACTATACACATTCAGTAAAGTATTTTTACTGTTCTCATAAACTTTTGAATAAAAGCCTTAAACTGAATGACACTTGCAGTAGAACCATTTCCACAAAGCAGGCAGAACAAAACCGCTTTGGAAATAGGAGTTTTTGAAAATATTCAAAAACCTTTCGATTTTAGATTCTGTACGCTGGATTTTGATGTTGGCCCAATGTCACCCAAGGGTGACATTTTTGTGACTTTTTTCCCCCACGAAGCCACCATTCTGTTATAATAAAATCAACTGAGATTCTGTCTTTCCTGCCCAACTTATTTTATCTATTTAGAATCTGTCTACGTTATCTTTATGTCTGCCATTATTTTTGTATGAATTAAATAGCAGTGAGGAAAGCCCAGGCTCTAGTTCAGGCACAAAGACTTCCAGCATGCTGTCAGGTCTGCATTCCACATCTCCCTCACTTTCAGCTTTATCATTTGAGGCAGGATGCATTAACTCACTATACCACCAAACCCTGCCAAATAAACAGCAGTTAGATGAATGTTTATTTGTCCAGGCTACGGCATAGCTGTAGATACTCAGCCAGGCTCTGTTGTGTTATTGCCTGAGAATCATCAATAAAACAAACAGAATATTGGCATGAAGGCTGAAAATGCTACATATCCTGCTCAGTGCTAAATCCCTCTCATTTTTTACATTAGAAAACGGTGGTAGTTTTTGCACTCCTGTTTCCAGGGCAAGCCATAAGCTGCCTAGCGGGAAGGCGCTTCCCTGGCGAGGGCAGGTCGAGAGTGACACCGCGTGGACTTGGATGGGACACGTGCGCTGGCCCAGCCGTCACCCAGAGCTGTCAGATAGAGGAGGAAATTCGGTGCTGGTCCCTGTGCCTTTCTAGAAATAGATTAGAAAGGCAGATGGGGAAACTGTGGCTCTGCAACAGCCTCCACGCGAGGGACAGAGCTGTCCCTAGTGCACGTCCTACCTCCGGTCACAGCAGCCCCTGTGTGGGAGCATCTGGGGGGCTGCATTTTCCATTCTCTTCTGTGCTCTTTTTTTGCAGACCTATAATTTTCTGCTTGCCCTGTGATACCAACTATCTGGGCTTTACAGGCTTCCGGGTCTTCCAGTGAGGGATATTTAAAAGCAACAAGAGAATTTGAATCGACCTCTGCAGAAAAGTTTAAACTTTTCTGTTGTCCCTCAAAGGATAAAGCAGCCTGAAACCCCTGCATTAATAGATACAGAAATCACCAAATGCCTCTGCACGTGTGCACACATTGGCTGCAGTTATTCACATATTAATGAGTGCAACAACATTAATCAGAAAAGCCAATCTTTAGTTTCTATGTCTGTAGAACTACTTGCAAACTTGGACTTTTACTGCTGCTACAAAAAATAAGTGTAAATCAGCCTACCAACTTGATTTTACTGTTTCATAGAGAAAATTATCTTGAAAGACATTGCCTCAGTTGTTTCCATGTCTATGGGAAACTTGCCAAACACTATAGTGACTTTCTCCCTATCATTTGCATACATTAAAAAATATAGGCCAGCCTCCTTCACTATAGAATAGAAACTCTGCCCACATATATCTCAAAGCAGGCTCAAGAGCAAGGATTTTGTACATTCTTATCTTCTTGAACAGTTCCCCCAGAAGTTAATGTTCCTTTTGAATTGAAAAAAGTTTTTTACATAAGTTGGAAAAAAATTTACTCTTTAAATCTTGAGAACCAAATGACTACTTTAGTCTTCAAATGAAAATTATACTGCTAAAAGAACATTTTTCCTTTACATTTATTTGAAGTAAAAGGTCAAAACTCATTCCATTGGAACATTTTCTGACTCTCTCTATACAGAAATCTTGGTGGTTGCCTTTCAGTATTAAATAAGTTTTATACGGAACCAGTTTTATTTTATTTTAGACCCTCTTGTGAGTTATGTGGAAGGAAAAGAAGAAGTTATGTTTTCTTTGTTTTAAGCAATGAGGTGCTCAGCTGATTTATTAACTGAACCTGCATGCATTGCTGCAAACTCTTCTTGCTTTATCATAAATTTATAGTGCTTTTCTTAAGTGTTCATTTCTTGGAACTGTGTAACTTCAGAATACTCTTGACCTTTTTAAACAAAGATATATTATGTTTTAGACATCATGCAAGTGTAAATTGTTTGTGAATATAAAGTAAATATATCTCTAAGGCTGAAAAAATAGAACCTCCAAAAAAGAAACAAAATATAATTCATATTACTTGTATTAACCAGTGTATTTTCAAACTCATTTTATGATTTTATTGGGTCTTATTATTAATTTTGAATGTTTCAATATTTCATTTCTATACTAAAATAGAAGAAAAGGTTCAGAATATTCTTAAGCTCCTTAATTAACTTTATATTATTTCAAATAAAATAGGTTATTTTATAATTTCTTTAAGATTATTGTCCTGGATATTTAGACTGTTTCCCATGCTTACCAAGAAATTTCTCCAACTTAGAAGGATTTCAGGAAGACAAAGTTAAATTAGAAGTGCATATTTGTTCAAATGGAGCTGTTACTTGGAACATTATTTTAAAGTTATCACCCAAAAACCCAAAATAGAAGTTTCATACTATCAAATCACCCCAAATATACAAACACATCTGCTCAAACATTTTGGCAAAAGCACTGCATGTCATAAACTGTAATGCTACAAAAACCTTCAGGTGTTGCCTTATTAAATCATCTATTATGTATATAGTTGAAATCTGATAATACTGTGTTCATCTCTATCCCGTGAAAGACTTAGGATGGCCAATTAATCCTTCAGCTTAGACCTACTCAAGTTAGTTTTCAAACTGTGGTACCTAGATGGTCACAAAAGTGAGGCAACTTTAGGGTCCGCTGAACCACATTTAACATGTAAAATTACAGATCCCACAGTTTAGGGCCTATGTTCTAAAAAATAATTTGGGGGTTGGCAGGATTTGGTCAGCCCCAAAGTCTGGAAAGGAATAGATAACATATGGGAGAGTCTCATGCCAAGAGATGGGGCCAGAATTCTTTTTCACCGGATGAAAATTTTTCAGAGAAAATATTTTCAAAGCAAATAGTTTTTGGCTCTTGATACTTTACCTAGAAGTGCATAAGAATGACACTACATTTACCATCAGGGTGGGAACTTGACATTATTAGGTGTTTGTACAGTCTTAGGGATTAATATGATAATAATAATAAAAATCTCCACAGCTGATGTCTTAGTTCTGTAAATCACAAACTTTGAAGAAGTCTATGTTCCTCATCCAGTTCTGGACAATCTTTCTGCCATTGCTAGGTTATCACACTTTACAAAATTTCAAGTAATAATAATTACATTCATCCCTGTGCAGACCTTTTTTCAAAGGAAGATTGCTAGCAAAGACTGCCAAAGACATACACCAGTAAGTCCTTTCTTTTATTTTTTACAATTCCAAAACTAAAGCTATTTTAGTCTGACGATTGGTCATTTGTGGAGGTCTAAGATCACTCTAATGATGTTATACCAGCTAGTCACCAACTGCCAGGAAATTGTTATTGCACTCAAAATGCCTGACAGAATTGGCCTTTACTGAACTTTAAACATGACTAATTATCAGGAAAGCAATGTGCATGGGGAGAATGCAGGAGATTTATATTGTTTGGAACACACATTTCCTATAATAGCAACAGTCCTGCTCTAGCGCTCATGGCCATATGAGGTATATGAGGCAGCGAATCATAAAAAAAGGAAAGGAGAGTGTTTACTGGAAGAACTGGGTGCCTAACGGAAAAAAAAAAATCAGAAAACACACCAAGTTTATAGCGCTGCAACTTTAGTAACTACTTAGACTTAGTCACATGAAGTGTATGCAAGCCGAGCTACTCCTATCCAGAAGACATAAAATTGCCTTCTCAAGCTGCTATGTGCAATTTTAACTAATAAGACCTGTATTACACATAGGCAAACCTCAAAAGGTTGAGTTTGGGTTCAGTTCCAGTAAGCACACATGCACATTTGAGTGATTATCTCGTATCTGAAAAACTGGACTGGAATTCTGACAAAAGCAAGCTTTCTTCTCTTGGGATAATTCAGCACTTTCTGTCATGACTGTAAAACAAACGCCCTTCTCTTGGGGTAATTCAGCACTTTCAGTCATGACTGAAAATGTGAAGACACAGTTCAAAAAATGAAAAGTCCTCATCTCTAGTCTAATGGAATAAATACTGAAGAAAATCCAAAGAAGACGCCCACAAATTGCATTTTCAAGGACAACATTAAAAAAAAAAATAAAGTACAGATGTATCAAATGTAAAAAAAAAAAAAAAGAAAAAATTTAAAAGATTTTTTTGGAGGGTAACAGGAAAAAATATTCAGTTTTGGCACCTTCTCCAGATATTCTCTCATTTTCTGCACATCTGATAACTGAAATTAAATCAATCGTTAAGGAATACTTTTTATTCATTCTTTAAAAGAGAAAGACTGTTTTTAACTAGACTAGACAAGGTTTCCATCCAAACAATAAAATAGAAAATTATGAAGTAAGCTAGAAGTTGAGAGCCTTAGACTATAATATAATTGTGACTTTAGGTAAGGTCAAAATTTCTAGGAAAAAGTCATATTGTGATTTTATATGGAGGAAGAAACTGCTCTATATATGTGGAGAAGTGCCTGCCCACAAACACAGAGGAAACACAGTGAGATGGAGAAGCTGCAACACTGTACTCTGATAAAAACTCAGACAACACATTTCAAGGAGGGGACCTGAATTTTGCTTAGGCTCTTTGTAAAATATTTGGATTTTTTGTATATATATATATATGTGTGTGTGTGTGTGTGTATATATGTATATATAAAGGGAAGATTATGTTTGATAGCAGTTTCAGTTAAATGAGCAATGCCTGTGTTCATTCATTTGTAGATACTTCTCTAAGTCAGGAATCTTTGTAATGGAAACTTTCAAAATACCTGTGTTGACAATGGAAAGAGATAGACATTTACAGGCACTTACCTTTTTTTTTTTGCTCAAAGAGAAAATCAAGCCAAAATATTGCCAAATACAGGTGTTTCAGTGAAATGCCTAAACTTATGCATAAAAACAAACATGCAGGATAATTTCATAAAACTTTGACTACCTCTTCTATATGTGGAAACAAATATATGTAATCAGAAATTGAGAGGAAATGCTATGTATAATCAGATGAATTGCTGATAAGTTTACAATTAGCTAGTTCAGCAGTAGTAAGTTGTTTATTGAGTTTTTTTGTAACATAAAGCCAAAGTCAAGTCAAATCTCTCTGAAGCTCAGCAAGAGCTGGTCACTATCATTGAGGCAGATGCTGAGACAGAAGGAGGTTTTTAACATCTTTAG
>JAVCKT010003983.1:0-11318 GCA_032273925.1 Rhynchotus rufescens
AAATGGCTCCAGAGACTCTGTCTCTTTCCTTCCTTAGTCTCTCAACTATCATGTGGGTAGAAAACCAAACACAATATATGACTTACCAGAATAGGAAGCATTGAGAAATTTTGCTTCCTGAAAGACATATTAGCAGTGGCAATACAACCCAAACAACCAAGTAAAGAAAAGGCTTTGAAACAAGTGAAGAAAAGGTTTTGAAATCTCAGCACTGTGCTCTGCAGTTCTGACTCCTTAGTCAAGAAGGTAATCCCAGCTTTATAGCACCGTAATCCTGGCCTTATAGCATCATAATCCTAGCTTTATAGCATCGGGGATAGGCTTGAGTTTCTGTACCTGAAATCCCATTTTCTGTTCCCCGTGAGGACTGTTGAAGTTTGGGAGCTGATGCTGTTTTACAGCAAGCTGCAGGTCTCTCTGGGACCAACCTTATTTGTGTGGAGGGAATTGTGCCAAGGGGGACCTTGTTTACTTGCTTCTGTAATTGTTTTTTAACAGCCCAGAAAAACATGCTGATAAAATTCTGCAAGGCATGAGCAGCTTCAGAACTGTTAGAACTGCCTAAGGTTTTACTGAACACAACTCATCCAACTGTCTTTGATAAGATCTCTACTAACATAGGCAGATGTTCTAATCCCATTCATTGCACTGTGCAAACATGGCCTGTATTTGAAACGTAACTGTGGGAGACTCCTAAATTAGGCCTTTTTTTCTGGATAGGATTGTTTCTTGCAGATGGTATCCACAGGGGCTGAACCCCCAGCACAAGAGATTCAAGAATCATCACAGAATCACAGCATGGTTGAGGTTGGATGGGACCTCTAGAGATCTAGTCCAACCCCATTGCTCCAGCAGGGACACCCAGAGAATGGGACACAGGGTGACATCCAGGTCGGTTTGGGACCTCCAGAGAAGGAGACTCCACAACCTCCCTGGGCAGCCTGTTCTAGGGCTCTGTCACTCTCACGATCAAGAAGTTCTTCCTCACATAGAGATGGAACCTCCTGTGTTGCAATTTGTACCTGTTACCCCTTGTCCTATCACTGGCCACCACTGAGACTGGGCTCAGTTTTGGTGGAGGCTGGAGGGCACTTTGCAGCTGGGGTCTGGCTTCTCAAGGCAGCTGCGCTCACCCCACCAGGTTGCAGCAGCTCCCGGAGCTGGAAAGTGCAGCTCAGAGGTGCTCGAGGTGCCCGTGGCCCTGGGCAGGCAGAACGGCCCGGGGCTCAGCGGGCCACAGCAAAGGTGAGCGCCGCACTGCGTCCCGAGCTCCTGGGCTTCCCATGAGGAGCGAGGAGATGGATGGGGCATTGAGCAGAGCCCTGATGTCCGCTGCACACGGGAGCCACTTAAACGCGTTCCTCTTTCTCAGCTGAACTGCTGCTGTGTGAGAACACGTGGTTGTTTCACACCAAGATCCTAGCTGCCTCTTGATGCTGTGGGGAGCTGCTAGTGGGGATGCAGAAGCCTCTCCCTTGGCCTTCAGCCAGCACCTCCACAGCCCTGAGCTTCACCTGCTGCTACCTGGACTCCTGCGGCCCTCCTTGGCCTTGTTTTTGTAGCAACAGCCTAAAAACCTCGTCCTTCCTGTATACTTGGACACCAACATTTCTCTTCTTTAATCTCTCCCCAGAGGGCGAGGAGGTCCTTGATATAAGCCCAGCTTAGATGCAGGCGAAACAAGTCTGACAGAAGAGCTGGATTAAAAACTGCAGTGGGTGTGACAACTCCTTGGGAGTAGGAGTGTGCAGAGCTGCACAGGATGCCTCTTCACCAGCACCCAGCAAGGAGAGCCCACCTGGTCACTGCTGTCCTGGGCACCGAGGCCCACACGGGTACACAGAGCTGTTGCCTGGGGTAGGATGCAAAGCAGCGTGAGCAAGTACAGGGAGGGCTGCCCACTTCCCCAAGGACGGGCACTTCTTCGAAACCATCCATCCCCATGTGAAATTATTCCAGAGGGCAAAAGGAACGAAGCCTCCAAAATGACTGAGGTGTCACAAGAGTTCAGATTCAGGGTATCTCAGTAGTAGTAATGCTGCTGTTGGAGGGCCTGGACACAGAAATGTGCAGCAAAGCAGGCAACTCCCCACTGCCACCAAAGCTCTGCCCTGACGACGAAAGCTGAGAGCTTGTGGCGTTAAGAGTTGACTGGCAGGGAGATACTTGGAGCTGCGAGGAGAAAAACAAGAAGGAAAAGCGGCCTGTTTTTGCATTTAGTTCCTCCCGAGTCCAGAGGAGCAGGATTTTATATCATCTTTATAAATTAGCCATGTAACATCTACAGAGTTGACTCCATCACCGGTTTCATCCCTTGGTGGGAAGAACCTGCAGGTCAACTATGGTCAACGTCTTTATATTTTAAAGCGTGAACATGCCAGACATGTTAGTTAGCAGTTCAAGACAATGCTGAGAAGCCTTTTGTCCTGATTCACTTTATTCCTAGCTCGGTGCCGTCGCGCTCTCTCCTCGTAGGCACAGGGCTGGGCAGACCTTTAATTTCAGAGTCTGCCCTGGGGCACTGGAGTTTCCCCCCAGAGACCCCGCAGGCGCACTGGGCTGATGCTCCTTTCTCAGCTCTCAAAAGTTTTCCACTGCCAGAGGCTCCCAATCTCTTCCCGTGGCTCTCCCTCTTTCCAAAGCACACAGCTCCTAAGCTCCTCTACCCTTCTTGCAAACACTGGAACTGATGGAGGCCTTTAAACAAGTGAGGGTTCCTGGACCTTCCTCCGTGAGCTCCAGGCACGTGGCATGGCTCTCTCCTGTGGTGGGTATTAAGTCTGGCATAAAGACCATTCGAACAGCCACAAAAAAAGAGCTAAAAAAAGAGCTAAAATGTCACATTGTTCCAGTCGGTGACACAACCCAAGCCTCGTGCCCAGCAGTCACCAAAAGGGCCCTGCCTTCAGCCTCGGCCCCTCAGTCTTGATAAAAACACAACCGTGGATACGTTTCCACGGGAGACCCTGTATCTTCTGCCACTTCCAGACCATGGAGAATTAAATGTTGGCTTCAGTTACATAAGAAGAAGGAAACCTGAATTGCATGTAGTAGAAATTTATACCAAGGAAACAGTTATTTGTAATTTATCGGTTCTATGAAAAAAAAAGTCTAGAATATATATCTTCTTTTTTTTCTGGATATAAAAACCATTTTTTTTCCCAGCTATTTGGAGGCAGACTGGTTTATATAAAAATAAATCCCACAAATTCCCTCAAGTAGTTTTTGCTTAAAAAGCATCCTCTAACCAAAATGTGGGGGGAAAGGGTGAACTAGCTCCTCCATATTTCAGTTTTGCTGCTTTAATTCCATGTTGCACACAAAGCACCAGACAAACAAGCAAAATAACTAAGGAATGTACTGAGTTTCTAGGCATGCAAAATCCTTAACTTTTTTAATCAATTACAACTTTGGTTTCTTTTTGGTTTAGGCTTTTATTTTATAATACAATGCAAAAAAATATAAAACACTTTGTGAAAATATAAAAGCTTTATTTTTTCAGCATAATTTCCACTGTTTTTCTCCCATGCAAACATGATTGTAAAAAGCACTTTCTTCACTAGAGTTCTAGTCTCTGATAAAAATTATAAAGACTTCATTTTTTAAGAAGAAATTGTCAATTTTTTCTATAATTCGAACCTTTAAATGTTTATAGCTATATTTACATTATCCTATTTTGTACAAAAAGGGAATGGTGGTTGTACAATAATTCACAGTTTAAGTGGGAGTTTAAGTTAAACCACCTAACTCTGGTCCAGCCTAGGCTGAAGGTTCAAGGCAGAAGTATCCAAACACATGAGAAAAGGTGTAAGATTTCTGAAATAAATAACGGTGGTGATGGGAAAGAAAGCTGGAGTGAAATGACAAGTGTAAAATCAGCACTGCAGAGATGTCAACAAGTGGAAGTTTGCCCATGAGATCTCACACAAAAAGAACTAGAAGAAATGATCAGACAGCAGGTATAAAATGAGAAAAGAAAGCTCTTCCATAGAAAGAAAAATCAAAGTAAGATCCCTGTGAAAAGGCACTGTGGATTTATGGAGGATAAACAGGTTAAAAGTGGATTAAACAGGTTCAGAGAGGGCAGGTTTGAAGAGTGGCCACTAAACACTGTGGTCTGAAGGCCACATCTGGTCAAGGGTTCCCTAAACCCAGCGCCGTGGAAGCTGGAGGACATGCCAGTAAAAACTGATTTCCCTCTCACACTCTTCCCAAAGCCCTTGGGACTGGCTGCTGTTAGAGGCAGCAGCTTTGAAAAACCCTGCCAAATCAGCTAGATTTCTAATTCTATACACAGCAGCACGGCTACACACTCCCACATACCCAAGTCTGGGTACACACCTAACCGCACATGCGGGAACCGAGACAGACATTCAGGCTGGCTTCAAAAGCCTGGAAATTAAGTGGTAAGATTCTCACAACAGAGTTTTCTGAGGCATCTTCCTCAAAAAGATACCGTGCTAGATACTTCTTCTTAAATATGCATTCTTATTAATAATCTGTTCAATCTAAACTATAAAGCATGTTGTGCAACATGACTGAACGAATATTGCTGTGAGAAACATTTTCCCCTTGTTCAAGTAATTTAAATTTGTAAGTTAATGTAAGTTTTTGTATTATATAATGTACTGTGTGCAATTTTCTTTCTTGTAAAGCACTTTGAAGCTTTCAAAGGGCACTCTAGGTTAATAAATAATATGCTCTCCCTTGCCAGAACTGTAGGGCATTTCCCATAAGTTCTGCATCTCCTTTGCCAGAGTTGCAACACGTTGCATGCCAAATCCTGCACACAAATGTTCTCCATGTGGCAAACAGGTATCGGGAAAGACCAGGGGCATGGCATTCCTGGATTCCTTGGAAGCGCGGGAGAAGGGAAAGAAGTGGGAGGGAATAATGAGGGAGGGCAGGGAAGAAATTCATGTTTGTGTCTATGTCTTAGAAAAACCCAACCTTCTTCATTTTCAAAGACTAAGGCTAGGCTGTTTACTGCACGCAGAACAAACTCACGGGTACACAGGGTTGGGCCTTTTGTTTGCCTTCAGTTATGGAAGCCAGGGCTCCATTTCTGTGGTGGCTTTAGCTTCTTCAAAGCCAGATGTTCGTAGGGGTGAGACCACCTGCAATCCCTGCTTCTCCGGGCACACGGGCACGTGAGCAACCAGACCTGGAGAAGCCTGGTCTGGTCCAGGCTGCTTTGGCTGCACTGTGAAAATGACTCCTCCAGGCAAAGCTGCACATGCATTTCACATACCCCAGGCTACACAGAACAAACCAAGCCCAATATTTATGAAGAGTCAACACTTGCCTTTTTGCAGTCTCCCACACGGACCACTAGGTTCCTATTTCTGTAGCTTGGAAGAGGAGGAGTGAAAAGCATTAAGGCCTAGAAATTAAGTTGGTACATTTGGCTGCATACCATGTAGGTTACGTTACTCAAGGATATTAGGAGTTTAAAATGACTTTGTTTTTAATTTTCTTAATTTAATCTCTTTATACACTAACCACAAACAAATCATTTCAACATTCCTCACTAGTTTAGACTGAACTTTTATGGTAATTCAATCATTTTAAGCTTTCTGCCCTTCACTAAATTTTAAGTAAATGGTCACAAAAAGTCTTCATCAACCAGAGACAACTAACCAGTTCAAAAGGCACTAAAGCTACGTAAAGCACTGAGATTGCCATTGTTTTAAAAACAAAGAAGCTAAAACTGAACTCCACATTCTGCAATAGTAAATGACCGCTTTACTACGTGCTTTCTTTTGATATCACAAGAAATGATTGAGAAGGCTTTGCTGTTGCCAGAATCAGATTGCTTAGAAAAGAATATCCTGTGCGTTACCATTTGCTGCCATGATTTACAAAGGTAAGGCCTATAGTCTGCATCTGTTTCATGCTGAGGTCTTGGAGAAAAAGAGCTTTCTGCAGAGTTTGTGGACTTCTGCATGATGGTTTGGGTTGTTGCAAACAGGGCTAGGTGATACTCTCGTAGGAGCTTTTCAAGAATTTCGGCACATTTCCTCAGATTCATCTCCTGCAAGTTCAAACTCTCCCCTCCGTTGCTTCTGTCTATCCAGTAAAAAGCCGAGATGCTGTCCAAAACCAAGAGGCAGAGGGAGGGGTGAGTGCAAAACATGTTTTCTAAAGAGTAAAGAGTGAGGAGTAACTGGGTGCTGCTACTGCAGTTAACAAGGAAAAGCCTCCCCAGGCACTGTTTGATCATTTCTTCCGTGCCCTGTGCTAGTCTGTGCTCAAGAATGGTGACCAGACGGAGCATATCAAAATGATAGTCTGTATCGATGAACATGACTCCCACTTCCAGCCCTCCTCCGGACCTCGGAAGGATGCAGCGGGCTACGAGGTGATAAAGCATTTCTGTCTTTCCCGTTCCTTCTGCACCGTGGAATTCAATGACATCTCCTGTTGCAAAAACAAAGGAGCAAACGGTGAGGTGGGAGCACCTATAGTGCAGAGAGGATTATCAGTGTTCCCTGGGAGGTGCAAGTCCTCGTTGCTTCTGAAAGCTACGTTTGAAAACTATTTTGAGATCCCACAATGTCCAGCTCCAGTTCCAGTTAAACTAGATTACTGCACTTTCATTACAATCACTAACAGAGGACAAGTTGCCCACATTTAGTTTTGGGAGCCCTCAAACTTTGTGATGCTTTTGCAAATAGAACAGAAGCAGAATTCTCCTTCCTCCTTGTCCCTTCTAATACAGCTCTCTCCAAGCAGCGATCACGAAACACAAGCTCAGCTCTTTTGATGATAACCAGTCACAATCGCACTTGTTTTATCAAAGTGTTGATGCTAGCTGGATAATGCCTTCTAAAGCCTCACACAGCCATAAAAAATGTTTAAATCCTGGTTAGCATCTACCAAGAGGAATTTCAATTTTCAAGAAAGGCCTCTAAAGTGAAGAAAATCGACTTGTGAACCTAGAAGAGAGTATGGAAGACATCAGTAGCAATACAAGGTTGGTGACTGGGCTACATGACTATCATTCCTGGAGGGACTGAAGAAGAAGCTGCTACACAAAGGACTGGCTAAGACACCACACATCTACACTGCAGACACAAAAAGAAGAAATAAAGGAGGAGACAGAAGGGAAAAAAAAAAAAAGATATGTTGGATGTACAAATCATGCCGACATATCTATTTTTGTAGCACAGATTGGCCTTTAGCATTTCATGGCTGCTATGTGCTTGTTCAGTAGCTGTGCACGTCACAAGACACCAGCAGGAATCTGTGACCAGTAAAGAGAATGTCAGTATATTTATTTAGCACTTACATTCTATGATGATCGCAATACAAAGTTGCTTCTTTTGACTAGGGGGAAATCACACATCACTTTAACTCCAAGCGACCATTCTGCCATCTGAAATAGAGGTTCTCTTCTCCTTAATGGACTCAGCCTAACTGCTTGATCATTATGTGTCGATAAAATATATATTACATATACTTAAAACATTAATAAAATCATAATCTATTTCTAGGGAACTGGTTATTTTGTCAGATGTAAATATAAGATGTTATGAAGTCTTTTCCTTGGCTTTCTATGTCTTACAGCAGAACCTTAAGAAAAGGCATTAGTTGCTCTTTATAAATACATAACTTAGGAAAATGGATTACTTATTTAGGACATTTTGCATTTTATGCAGAAGGGTAAAGGCACCTGCAGTAAGGGGAACACTTTGATTCTCTCCAGCTGAAGGAAATTCACCCAACTGTAATTGCAGGAAGCTGATAGATTTCTGTGGCCTCGGTAAGTGTAAATGGCTTAACAGCTTTCGACAGGAGGGATGCAGGAACAGATCATTAATTGTAACGTTACTAAAACAAGTTTGTGCCTGCCTGAGTTAACAAGGTTTTTCAAGTCATTACCCAACTTCCAGAGGATGTTGTTTGTTCACAGGTGAATATAACGTCCAGAAGCAGCCTGGGATGAGGGGCAATGGGGAAAAGACTATGTTCTCTTCACACACTGCAAGCCTCCGAAGCAATCTGCACTCAGGGTAGCAACTCCATCCATTTCAGTGGCACAGCAACCACTTGCCTCTCTGTAATGAAGATCTTCACCTCTCCAAAACTGCAATCCCCCTTTCCTGAACGTTTGATATCTCAAAATTTATATTTAAAGACCACCACAACAACAAAACCACTTCACTGCCTCCCAAACCCTTGAGGATCTGGGCTGAATGGCAGATAACTGCACCTCTATTACCTCTATTGCACAGGCCCTCCCCTTCCCCTTGTGCTCAGAGGTGGCAATACCCAAGGAGCAGAGCTCTCTCCTGTCACACACACGGGGCTGGCCATACAAGAGCCCTGTTGGGATGTGACACCAGCTTGGAGAAGCCCTCTCAGAGGACAGGGTGCGTGTCCTGCCAGCCACTGGCTTCTGAGCACAACTTTGCCACCTTGACTGGAGTTTTTGCATCCAGATCCATGACTTGATTGGGCAAAAACACAAGGGCAAAAGGACCAGGACCAAAGCAAAAGGATTGACCACCTTTATAGCAGAAAATGACTTGTTAGAAATAACCAGGCAACTCTATGCCTATTCGCAAGCAGCAGTAGCCAGATCTTAGTCCGATTTCTAAGAAAATTACAGAAGAAACTAAACTAAGAAAAAACTAAATTAAGCAAAAATTGTTCTGTGAAGTATGCACTTCATCATTTTAAAATATGTTTTATCAGAAGGTTCTTGTGTTACCTCCTGTAAAACTTTATATAAAGGAGCTGTAACTCCTGGAACACTGGAGGAGTTTTTATTGTCAGAATTAGCATGAATTAAGTAAAAATGATAAACTGAATTAAAAAAAGTCATTCTTAAAGAATTCCTGTGGTGGTGGTTTGTAAATTTTAGCAGCAAAACAGCTAAATAGTTTCCAGAGTTTGCTCAGCACTGTTGATCAAGATACCCATCTGGGTTGCAGTGTGACCACGCTACGCTGATACTCTGAGGAGAGGAACAGTTTGGACAGTAAGAAAACCTCAAGGGAGCAGGGGGTTCTGTGCCTTAGTGATTACCAAAGAGGCTGCCCGCAAGAAGAACCGGTGCATGAAAAACAAGAAGCCATTTATAGCAACATCTATAAATGTAAGGTTTAATTTAATTAGGACCGAGGCTGTTGCAGCAAGATAAAGAGGGGAAATTCATCCTTCTGGATGAGAGCAGACAAAACATGACACAGCAGAGGAAGAAATGTGGCTAATGGTGCTGTCAAAGAGCCTCTGACAGGCAAGGGATCATGGAGGAAACCAAGGCATCAGAACTAGCATCGCTCTACTAATATATTTCCATCTGGAAGTGTTAAAACACTTTAAAAGAAGCAAAAGTAAAGAGAGTAAAGAGTAAAGTAAGTAAAGAGATACTGTCACAGGACGTAAACAGTCTGGGAGTCAGAATAGGAATGGTCACTTTAACACGGAAGAAAGCTAAAGGGGAACTTTATACTATGAATTGGTGTTGCTTGACATGAATAATACCAACAGGCTTGGCAAAAGGTGTAGGAGACAAACGAACTTGGGTAACAGAGACTCATCAGAAGAAGGTGGAGAAGTAGAACAATTTCAGATGAAATTCAGCACTGGCAAAATTCAAGAACGCTTTAAGGAACAACTGGTCTAAGGCAGTTCAGTACTTGGCTCAAAGCAGCTTCAACTGCACACAAAACCGAGCCCACCCACTGTGAGCAGGCTAAAGAGAACAATAGGGTAAACTAAATAATGCTGAATAAACTTCAATATTAATAAATATATTTTCAACTGAAACAGTATGCTCAGTCTTGATAATAAATTCAGTGTCATTTTTGAAGTAGTGGAGCCCAAGTTATGCCAGTAATCATTACACTAGCAAATGTTAGTAGAATTACTTTCTGACATTGCAGTTAAAAACCGGCTATTAGAATACTTGGCAAGAGCTTTGTGGGTGTCACACCATCACATACCTTGAAGTTACCAGGCTAGTAATTTACAATATTGTGGAGAAGTTGTCACTAATACTCCTACCATTCAGAAGTGGGGTAGAAGGGCAAAGTGTTTGTTCCAAGCTAATTTGGGGTGTCGCACTCCAGCTGAACATCAGAGCTTAGTACTGACACCCACGCCTTCATACCAGTGGCATAAGGAGAAACATGACTGGCAATAGTGGAAGATTATTAAAAGCTCATGTCATTTTTGTTCTGATCCAGAAGAGCTTAAATGCTGTATAATTAATATGCTTATGTGTTCTTAAACATACAATTCCATACTAATTAGAAGCACTGACTGGAATGTCACAGCAGTATTTATATTAGCTGTTCCTATTTTATGGACAATAAGAAAACCTCTGACATACACACTATGATGTAACTATGATGTATAGTTTATTGAACCTTTATATATATGTTGCTTTGTTTGAAATACTTTCAGGAAGAATAATTTAAGTTATTGCATTGTTTTAATTTTACACTATTTTACATTTAATTTTACTATTTTACTATTTAAATTTACTTTAAATTTACTTTATTAAATTTACTTTATTAAATTTTATTTAAATTTACTTTATTAAATTTTATTTAAATTTACTTTAAATTTACTATTTACTTTACTATTTACTATTTTACTATTTACATTTAATTTTACTATTTTACATTTAATTTTACACTATTTTACATTAACAGCTGTTTATTACGGACTTCATGGACAACACAATATTTCAGAGCAACTTATTAAAAATCAAGTTCATGGCAAATGCAAGGGCCAATCTGCAATAGGGATTTAAGACTGAATAATATGAAAAAAAAAGGCAAAAAAATATGTGGCCTCACATAAATAGAAGTAGCGTCTATAGCCAAAAACTCTCCTGTGGTATTAAAGACAATGCAAAAATTGAAGAAAAGGTGAAGCCCACTTGAAGGTGAAGCCCACTTAAACATATACACTTAAAAATCAGTGCTAGTATCTTTTGCAGCTCCATTAGTGCCATCCAAAAAGCATGAGCAATTCAGATAATGATTAATACCCTTTGCTAAAAGCAAAAGAAAACCCATGAGCGTTGAAAGCTTAATAATAATGTTGGCACAGTGAGGAACTAGCAATGACTTCACAAGGTTCTCCAGCCATCTCAGAATGGAAGTTTGGAAACCTCAATTCAGGGACCTCTGTCACTGGGCAGAAACAAGGCTGGATGATGGAAGCTGGTAACTTTTATGCAAGGAATTATATAATTCCAGCAACTGTGACAGCAAGGGCCACCTTGGCCACCAGGAAGACTTCTTACAATCTGTCCTAGGAGGATACACCCAGTTCAGTCTCAACTGTTTGTTTCTTGC
>JAVCKT010003984.1:0-12505 GCA_032273925.1 Rhynchotus rufescens
AACGGTGAACTCATGCAGTGGGTCATGCCAACAGGTGACACAAGCCCATAGTGTGTATAGAATTACCTTAATGCATTACAAGTCTGTGATTAAATTAAGGTGCCATAATTTGCTGATTCTTGAGTTGACACTTATCATCTGCTGTAGAAAAATGGACTTTCTGAAGTATCTTAAGCTGTAAAAAGCATATTATATACATTGGTCAGGTCTTGGTTGAAAGCTGCTGCAATCTCTGATTTTTTTCCCCTTTTCTTGGTCTTAGGAAATGCCTAATAGGCAGTTATTTGGTAGAAGAACAAATGAGAAAATGAGGGACAGAAAGCTCAGCTGGTCTAGGTCATAAAAACGAAATCTGGAAAGAGAAATCTGTGGAAGTACTAGGAAAATATCTCAGATCTCTGTCTTGCCATATGGGCAACTCAGCTGCAAAGTCAATTCTTATCTATCTCTGTCTCTCAAAAGAACACTGGTCACAGATGTCTTTCAAGCCAATAGATTTCAGGACGTGTATATTAGAATAGTGACAAATTATGATCTCTGATCTTACATATTTCATGTATCAGAAACAATTTTTGCTATAATCTGACATGGTATTTATTTCTTTGGAATTTAGATGTCTTTTACTGTTGTGTGTATTAACTCACCTTAGTTTAAGGTGAGTTAATTAGAATAAGGTGAATTAATTAGAATAAGTCAGGGGATATTAACTTTCCACTGATACATGGTTTTCTAGGTGGAATTTGTGCTGTTTGCTAAACATAAAAATATATGTTTAGATGTGCTCTGTATGTTGATATGTGCTAATACACATATTGTGTATTAGTTGTCGGAGAACAGAGTACTGAGAAATGAAGCTTAGTGCTTTTTTGAAGATCAAAAAGTGCACTTAACAGTAGCAGCCCCTTCTGCTTCTGCTGTCCCCAGCTTCAGCAGTCAAGTTTGCCCTTATCTGTCAGTTCCTAAACTTGGGATCTCTGCCAGGTCAAAAGGTGCTCTAATATTCTGTAAAGTAGTATCAGTCAATGCTGATTATTCTGTATTTTCCATCTGTCCACATTTTTCAAGCAAAAGACTGTTCAACGTAAGTTGAAGTCTTGAGACCTGTTAGTGTGGAACATTGTGGAACACAAGGTTCATCGGATGGTCATGATGGCAGCACATCATGTATCTGTTCACCAGGAAGGCATGACCACAACCAGTACTTGTAAGCATACGTAAGGACTTTCGTGGAATGCAGGGACTACAGTAACATCTGAGCATGTTTTGAGTAAGTTACAAGTGTTCTCATTAGCTAGTTTATAATAGTAGATGTTGTGAGTCACAGGCAGGGAAAAAAAAAAAATCTCTACAAAATTTCCTGTCACTGACATGGACACTTGAATCTAGCTAATGGTTGAGTGTGTGCACAAAAGTCTACATCATTTAAAGCTTTACGAAGTCCATGTTACAAACAAATCTCACGTGCCAAGTATCCACAGAAATGCAAGGATTTCAGCAATTTCGCTGAATTCATTCCTCACCATTTTGGTATGTCTTAAAAGGAAAAGGTGCTAAGGGCCTACTAGTGTCTCATACTCTCAATGCATAAATGAGTGAAAAATGCACATTTTTAGGTGCTAAGCAAGTAACTACTTGAATGATAATGGGAAAATGTTAAACTATTCCACAGTGCTTTGGGAATGAAAATAAAAAGTATTTCACCAGGTGCTTAACAAGGATAGTAAAAAAATATAAAGTAAATCATTTTCCTGTGCTCTGCATGCACAAAGGCTTCTCAAGAGGGGTGTATGGGAGGAAAGCACATCTGGTATCAGTCTGGCATAAGAGAAGGAATAATGGAGAGGCTGCATGTTTGAAGTGTAAAAAAAGTGTATTTGAGACTTGGAAAGATTTTTTTCATAAAAATGGCATTGTTCTGAAATCTAGATAAACATTAAGACATCTTGGATGATGGAAGTTGCCTACTAGCATTAATAATCTTTTATGATTTTTCAGAGTGAAGGCTACAAGCAGGTTAGCCCAATATAATTGAAAAGTTCTTTTCTTTCTTCACTGGTTGAAATAGCACTTATTTCTCTTTCACAACATCCGGAGGATTGCCTGGTTCTGGTACCACTCATTAGGGCCTGTCCCCTCTTTCCTTTGGTGTTTTGCTCTGTTATTCTCTATGATGCATGGTCTTCAATGTAAAAGAGTAATTGAGAGAAAAATTTAAAGCAAATGAAAATAAGAGTGCTTTTAAATTCCTGGATGATCCAGTATTTTCTGCAGTAACTGGCAATCCTGTGGAGGGCAATGGTCATGAATATTTTTGGTGCTCTGACATACAACATGCTTTGTCCTGCCACAAAGCAGTGAGTCCGGCTGTGAACTGGATCCATTCTTAGGAAGATGAAAAGGAGATATTTTTGTATCACTCTTCACACTTCCTCGGTTGCTTATTTGTAAAAACCTGTAGGATTTCTGAATCAGACTTCCATTTCTCTGGAGATGTTAGTTTTAATGAGGAAGAGAAAAGAATAGGATATTGTTTTTCTGCTTTTTCCTGATAGAGACGCCCCTTCTTCCAATGCTGGCAAGGGTTTCCTTCCTATGATTAATATCTCTACCAGTTAAAAGGCTGGACTAATGTTCTTGGGACTTGAATCAGTCAGTGCTGATAATTTTACATTTTTCCATGTCAGATATTTTACAAATCCTTTATCTTTAAAGCAAAAGGCTCCTCCACATTTAAGCATATCATACAGTCAAAGGTAGAACTGTCAGAAGCACACAGAATTGTTGCTCTTCTTGCATTGATTCTTTAAGCTTATTTCAAGAGTTTCCAAAGGACCTGGAATTCTATGAGATTTATCATACAGTTTTCCTATGTTCTTTAGCAAATTCCTACCTTTGGCCTAGCTAGTTTATTTAGGAATATGTTGTTGGAATGCTTTGCTGGTTAAACACATATTGGTTCTGCAAGCCAGGTTAAAACATATCAGCATTCTTGTCCCCCTCTCTTCTTGCATGGTACCTACACAAAGGCTTCTGCTGGTATAGAAATGTTATTAAATGTTGCTACTTCCTATTCAGGTGTACTAGCAACCCTAGTGCAACCTGAAAATTTCTTTTGACCTGCAATTTGGCCAAGTTAAGATCTTCTATTAACCTTGCAGGCCTATTCCTAGAGTGCTCACAATACTGATTTGCTTTCAGCAGTCACCAAGGAGTGGGGACCAGCAGCTCTTAACCCAGTGTGTTAGTTTTTCATAGGAGAGAACAATGCAGAATTCAAGTCGATTAAAGTTCTTGTCTTCTGAGAAGTGTACATGCCGATTAACCTTGCAGTGCTTATTGGAGGGAAACACCAGGACAGATATTGCTGGCAGAGCTAAGGATCAGGTATTCCTTGCCTAGAGCTCCGTGCTGCATCCATGCAGCAGGCCCTGAATGCCTGTTGTCCTCGCTGCCCTGACCAGGAGCTAACGTGGAAGATCGTTTGGTTGTTGCTGACACATGTAGGTAGTTTCAGACATTTACAGTCACTCAGCAGTATGAGATTTGCCCTTCCAGAGGCAAATTTTTGTTCTGAAATACAGACGGTAAAATTGCCATCCGCTTTTATTGTATACAAGAGATGTAGAATTAAGCTGCATAACATAAAGTGGACGGACGAAGAAGAAAAGTGTGTAGGTAATGGCCTTGCATAAATTTCTTCTGATGCTTCATAGATATGTAAACGTGTTCTGAGTTTGCTCTACGGTATCTTATAGTACCAGTGTTTCTACTGGTGTCAAGAAAAATGTAAATCAGATCTTCAAGTGCAACTGTTTTACCAATAGAGTACATAATAGGCCAAAGCTGTGTAAGAAATTTTGACGCGGTGTCATGCAAGTGAGCTTAGTAAGTAAGCTTATTTGATGTTAGTAGGCCAGGTGATGATAAAAGCCTTGAGGCAGTAAGAGATAGGCCTTATTTGATAGCATTGATGGCAGAGCAAGGACTGAGTGAGCCTTCAGCTTTAGAGTTTATCCTTGTCTCCACTTCTCAAAGAATTCAACACGAAACATGAGTTAAGTATGAATTCATTCAGTTGCACCATATTCCATATATCAGTAATAAGGTTCCCCTTCCTTGTACTTTCTGTCCTTCCAACTATGTATGAAATACTGTGACTCTTCTGAAGTCCATTAATGTATTTCCTTCGAAGGCCATACCTTGTTGCTCCTTTTCCTGTGTTGATTTATCTGAACTGGAATCCACAAAAGAAGCTAACTCAGATGCTTGTGACCTGATTAGCTGTCTCTTATTAACATAACTCATTCCTCAGATCTAATGCAGGTCTGAGCTTTGTTTGCATATTCATTATCTTTGGTGGCAAGGAAATTTTTCTAAATGTATCTGCCCCTCTGAGTTTACTGATTGCCACAGCGGGGAAATGACTGCAATTGTGTGAGGGAGAGACTGCCTTGCATCAGTCAGGTTTGTAGTGTTTTTTTTTAACACTGCTTCCTTTATTTATGCTATTGTAAATAAGTTTATGCAATCATGACTTGACGCTCAGTCTGCCTTGCTTTACATAACTGTGGCTGCATTTCCAAACAAAGTAGGATGTGACTTAAATAGCTTTTAAGACTGAGAATGATTGTCACCCTTATAGGGTCATCTTTATTCATTTCCTCTGCATTCATGGCGCGTACCTTACACTGCAGGGCTCTCTTCTGCTATCTGCAATCTGGTAATCATTGGAAATCACTGCCAGCCAATTGCATTTTGTCTTTCCTTTGAGTTTACACTTAAGATTTTGTCATATACATCTACTCTCCTGTATGACTATTGTGATTTTGTGGCATTGCTGTTGGATTTATTTAGCACCTGTGCTGTTTCAGAGAGGCATTGCGTTGGTATGGCAGATCACTTGGGCACAGCATTGCAGTGACGGGGAGATCCGATCCTGCATCTGTGCTGGGTCCATTTCAGTGAATTGAAGCTCTTCTAAACTGTTGCTACAAAAATACAGAAGTTTCAAAAGCATTTGTCCCATTCTCATTCTAGGGAATTACAGGCGAGGGTTGAAAATCTACTAAAGCTACACAAAATTCTTGGAGAAATGGAGCCAGGAAAATGAATTGTAAATTAGGACAGGCAGTAAGAGGGAACACATCAGTACAAATAATTCACAATGGTTAATGTAAAATCAAAGAGAGAAATATTTGCATCTGCAAGTTTATTGGAAACAGCGAGTCTGTGACAGATGTTGTAAAGTTAACTTAGGGTATCGTATACTAAAAACAAACCTTACAACTGTTCCCAATAAAGATTTGAAAATGCAGTTAAAATTAGAAATAGAGATCGCAGGAAGATAATACTGAGAGAATCGGAATGTACTTTTTGCAAGGTAAAATCTTGCTTCTCTCATTTGAGATTTCTTCCAGTGTGTCGGTAGAATGAGGAATCGATGTGAAACAGAGGATACAATTTAATACTGATAACATAAAGAAGTTAAGAGCAAAGAGGCAAAAAATATTGAGGATCATGGAAATTTGTGATTTTGGGGGTCTTCTGACTTCCTTCCTCTGTACTAGCGTGTTACTTGGTAAAGATGTGAACATAACTATAATCATACTATTTCCTTTTTTTCTTTTTTTAATCATTGAAACAATCTTCATCTCAGACCCAGATATTCAGCTTTTTGGTTTTCTTTTAATTTAGTTAAAAATTAGTTTTTCATTTCTTATGATTATCTTTGGAATTTATGAAAGCTGCATATTTTGATAGGCACTTTCATACATTTAGCTAAGCCTAGGAGAGAATATAATTCTCCTATAAATCTGAGTGTATGCTGAAGAGTTACCTTCGCTGATTTCAAAAGGAGTGTTGATTATATGAGTGTCTGTCATTTCTGTTTTAAATACAGTGTGATAAGTTTACTGTATCTTCAGTGTAATTCTGGCATTGCTTAATGTTAATTTATGATGATAACTCAAATGAAGAGAAAAATGTGTTGAAGAAAACACTGAGAGTTTGAGTAATGATTCAACAGTGCAAATATTTTTTTGCATACAGAAGTGTACGACGCTTGATTTGCTATGGTTTGGGAGGTTACATTCAGATAATTTTCAGGTATTTGTGAAAATGTTATGATATGTTCATATGACCAATGACTACACTTGAAGAGAATTGACTCAACAAAAATTTGTAAACAAAAAATGACTTCAGTGTAAATGTTATAACCAAGACCTATCTTCAGTCTCTTACTGAGATATAAGGGATGTCTTGCTATAGAAGTTGGCTTTTCCTTTTTGGCATTGCTACAGTTATTATGAACCTCCTTGTTATGTCCTTTGGTCTCAGATGTGTTAAGGCCCTGAGCACGTTAAAAATGAGATATTTCAACCTACCATTCTATTTAGAAAGACTGTATTTCAAAACAATTTTACTCTTAAGAGTTGGAGTATGCTCTTAAATACTGAAACAAATGTGAATCTCACTGCTTGAACTTCTATAAGGATGTAGCAATTGTTCTTTGCTTTAGTCAAATGAACTTGGGGTAAAATAAATCTCAAGAAGTACAAAATGTGAAATGGTCTAGTCTGCTGATGCTGGCAAGTTTAGTGCAAGTTTGCTGTCTTAAGCATATTGCAGCCCTTCTGATTTAGCCAATAGAACCCTGTTATTCCTAAATTTTGCTCTGTTTTTGTCCAGGATTGCCCTGAGAATAGTTTTAAGGAGTTTTGTAAAAGAACAGAAAACCTCTAAGTCTGGCTTTGCTCCAGGATACAAGGCAGATGTGCAGTAGTTTACTCTGGTATATAAACAGCTCTTCATGAGTCAGTGTCCCCAGTATTGTTCTTGGCACTGCTGTCAGAACTGGGGTTGCTGGATCTGTCCCGTGCAACCATCTCTCTTTTTCTGTTTTATTACTTTGTTTTATTACTTACCCTCCTTACAAAGCCATTCCTCTTCAGCAATTTGTCTGTTCGTTGTCTCTTATGTTTAGGTATATATTGTATGTTTCAAATCAATCATATATTCACCTACAAGTTGAACTGAAGAGACACACAGGAAAGCTCAAAGTGATTATTTCTGATACAGAGTAGCATGTAAAGGGCTTCAAATTACCATACCAGTATTTTGTGGTTTACAGCTGTTTACATCAGACTGAATGAAGGATAACTGTCCTTTCACATGCAGATTTTTCCAGGAGGTACCAAGTGGTGGCCACCCACTGGTGGCCTCTCCTGCCCCAGACCTCGGCGGCTGCAGGAGGCCGCTCCATTTTGTGTCCCAGAAACGCGTGGCCGGCTGCAAGGCACGGAGCGTCTGCTTCCTTCTGCTGTCAGCCTGCTCCTCGCACGCCCGTGCCCTCTGAATGAGGCTCAACCCCTTGATTTCAGCATCTTGAATCCTGAGTCTGCAAGAGTGTCTCATGGAGACAGAAATAAAAGTGCCAGGCCTGCAGTGGGATTCCTCAGGCTGTAGATCCAAGAGATGCCCCCATGAGCATCCTTGGTGTAGTACTGCTTTCAGCTGTGAGAAGGGATCTTCAGTTTCAATTGCCCTAGGGTGGAAAATGATAGCAGCCATTAAATGAAAGAACATGAGATTTTCATGGTTTTCAGATCCTTCTGAGGTTACATGCAACTGGAGGTATTCTCCAAATAAATAGAAAAAAAGTAAAATGATGCTATAATACTGCTAGCTTGAAAAGATGTGGGTAGTAAGCGTAACTGATAGGCATTCCAGCCAATGTACTGGCTAGCCCTTCCCTATTTTTTGATATGCTGTTAAGGAAAACACTGAAGTTTATTATATTGTATGTTTAGTGATTTTTCTGTGACAGTCATGGCTTTAACCTTGCAGTATTCCTAAGAACTAGGGACTGAGGCAAAGGGAAATTAAGAATTTGCAAATCGAGAATAGGTCCCTCTTTTCTGAATGTATGCATAGTGTATCATAGGACTGCTTAGTGGATTATGATGCTAGGCAAGAATTAATTTCTGGAAGGAGTAAGGTTTGCTAGAAAGATTTACAGTTGGCGTGTGGGGCCTTCCTGTGTTTCCATAATAGGCTTAAAAGTGAGAAGTTATTTTTGTTGTTGAACAGAAAGAAACTGTCGAAGATGAAAGAGAAAGAAGATGATTTGCTTGAGGTTCTTTTTTCCAATGTTAGTATTTTTTTTACTTCTGCATATCATAACAGGAATTGGCAACATTCACATCCGCTTGGTCTTGTGAGAAGAAAATCATCTGAGAAGCAGAGGGTTTTATACCACTTCTTTAAATTCAGTTTAATGGTCCCTTTTAGCTCAGGGCTGAGTCATCTGCAGTACAACATGCTGCATAACTATCTGAATTCTAAAACAGATCAGACTGGAAGAGACTTTACATTCATAATCTGGACTTGCTGCAGCTGAAATTTCATTACTTGTCCTGCCCACCAAAGTCGTTTAAACATTTTTTTCCTGCTCTTATGTACTTCAGGACTTCTATTATGTCTCCTCTGTTGCCTTTTCTTTCTGCGATTGAAGCAGTTCATTAGATGTCTCCTGACAGGCAGGAGATTTTGGTTGGTCTCCTTCATGGCCTGTACCCTTCGTGAAGCGCCCAGCACTGCCCGTGTGTTTCAGCCCAGGTCTTGCCAGCGCTGGAGCAGCTGGGCAAGGGTTATTGCGTGTGTGGTGCAGGCCACACTCCGCTGCAGACACTTCAGTGCAAGGCCTGCATTTTTTTTCACAGCAGCATGACGATGTTGACTCATCTTCAGCCTGTGAATGATCATAACCCAGAGATCCTTTTCTTGCAGAGAACTGCCTGACCAGTAGTATCCCATCCAGCATCGACTTCCCATTTAAGGTCTTTTCCTTGAATCTACCAGAACCAAATTGCATTCTCTCATTTTTATTTTTTTTCTTTTTTTTCCTTTTTTTCCTTTTTTTTTTCTTATTGTTGTTTTTCTGATTTTCCAAGATTGCCTTGAGTTCTAGACTGATTCTCATAAGTTTTGCAGTTCTCTGCATGTCTGTACCATCATTCTGGTTGTTTTGAGAATATTCAACACCTTTGGTTCTGCAACAAACTGATTTTCATACCCCACTCAATGTAACCCCAACCCATTTCAACAGAAAATCACTGATAATAACTCTTTGAGAACAGCTTTGTCATCAGTTTTGTTTCAATTCCATAGCAATTAAGAACAAGCAAGAAAACCAACAAAAGCACTGATTTCTCTGGTTTGCTTAGGAGACTACGTAGCCTGCCAAGATAAGAAGGCAGAGGCAATGGTCCAGATGACTGAGAACAGGGGTTGAAAGCACTTATTCCATAACTGAAGTGCCTCAGAGAGTGCAGATTGAGCTATAAATGTTTGCTTAAGTAGAGCACAGAGCACCTAAGAACATTCTTTGAGGGGTTTACACCTGCCACAAAGCAGCAGGTATCTTCTGTAGGCAGGCTCACATTGCCACAAACCCCAGCCCTATTGAAATGTGAAACCATTTAAAGTCACTGCCATAACTTTCGCACAGCTCAGCTGATGTTCAGTGTCATTGAGTTATCATTTTTAACACTGTGTGGTGTAAAAAAAGGAGGAGGATAGGTAGGGCTATGTATATTGCTCAGTGCTTGTAGCTATATACATGTTTGGAAGAGGTTTTTGCTTAAAGTAGACAGTCTGTCAGATCCAGAAGCAATGAGACACAGTGAGTAACATAATGAAGAAGCTTTGTATTTAGGATGCTCTCTTCCATACCCACTTCAGTAGCTGTGACAGCTAACCAGAAGCAGAAGAGAGACAATGAAACACCTTAATGAAAGATCCTTAATATTTTCTTTAGTGTGATATTCATGCCCATATTGAAGTCTTGTATTCATAACTCTTGTTCAGAAACTTGCTTGTTTCCAGACATGTTTCCCCTTGGGAAGCTGCTGTCAGTCATCACTGACTTGTTTCCAAGCATTGCCCCAACATCCTTTCACAGTGGAGATTCTCTATTTCTTTTCACTGCCTTCTGTGATTGATCCCCTTAGTCACAGACTGTCAATTCTTTCCACAAAACTGGTGAGGAAGAAGTCAAGCCACTACGCATTTGACCCCCCCTCCCTGTCCCCTGAGAACATTTATTTTACAGACAGGGTTGGCAACATTATGAAATTTTTAAAACTTGTTCTTTCTGAATGCCTTGAATCAGACTTTGGCCAAGATAACTGCGCCACAAAGAACAGGCTATTGTCATAGAAATGCAGCTGTCAGATGTGATATTAGGCCATGAGTGGTATTGTAGGTGGTGGTTTGATTTCTGCGTAATTGCCATATTATTTCACTGTTAGGAAAGGGCTTTGGGCTAGGGTTTAGTGAATACGCCCTTTAAGGGATCATGCCTTGTCCCATATACAAGTTTGTTATATTTGCCAAGAAAATATACCAAATTTCCTCAATCTGAGTTTTGCCACATAAGCCCTTACCACAAATAGTCACCAGTAGTTCTGACATCACTGTGCTACTGAGAAAAATCCATGTGCTGCAGAACCTGCAACAAATCTGTCTCATTAGGTGTCTTAATGATTCATGAGCCCTTGGTAACAGGGTAGTAGAGGACATGTGAATAGACAACCTGTTACTGGCCGATGCAGGGAGTTCAGTGCAGCTCCAAAGAAGTTTTGGTCTGGAGGCAGCATTTTAATAGTTTGGAGTTTCATTCTGTGAACAATAGAATCCTTCACTGTTAAGAATCCTTCACTGAAAGTGAAGTCTGCAGAGACAAAACTACCTTTGTGATGGTTATTTCCAACAGGAGGGGCAAACAGTGGTTGTACCAGAGAACCAGCACGGAGGAACGCAATGTGGAGAAGCTCTGAAATTGGAGGGAAAGTGTTCTTTCCTGCCATCTGCCAAAGCCTGTGCTCTAAGGCTTCAGAGACAATTTTAGTTTCCTTTTGTTAATATCTGGAAGTGGTTTGCAAAGGAAGTGATGTGTCTGTCACAAGTTTGAAACGATTTGACTAGTAGAGTTTGAGGAAAGCAGCCAGGGCTGCAGCTGACAGATCAGAACTGTTTAGTTCCTGGCAGAATTTGTTTTCCTTTTGCCTTCCATTGCCTTTCCTGTGCTTTAGCTTCCAAACATGTCACAGTTCTTACTTGCACAGGCAACTAAGAGCTTAAGTGGCTCCCATGTATCCCTTCCGAGACAAGGTCACTTTTCCTGAAGTTAGAAGGCAGATTCCTTCCTTTCTGGTCCTAGCTGAAGCCAGGAAAAAATAATTCCCTTTTACATTCAGGTCCCCAGTCCAGTTACAAGTTGCTGTCCTCCAGGAGAGGGGCTGATGAGCCTGCCCAGTGCAGTGAGGCTCAGTGAGGCTCCGCAGGCCCCTCATCTCGCACCTTCGTAGAGCTCCCCAAGGGAGCCACCCAGCCGCGTCCCCACCTCAGCACGGGAGGCCTGAGGAGCAGTAGAAAGGAAGAAAAAATAAGTTTTCATTTCCAAGATTATTAAAGTCAGGAAAGGTGAAAAACAAGAATTTTGAGAGCATATGGGTTCAAGGTCTGGTTATGTCTAATAGGAGCATGGAAACATGTTGGTTGTTATGTAGATACCACATCACAAACTAGGGCCCGCGGAGTGTGCGTAGTGGCTGTGTCTCACCTCTCCTGGGTGGCTGTTTCTGTGAGCTAACTGTGGGGAGCAGCCAGCCACACTCTAGTTTGTTAGTATTGCCAAGTTTCACAATTTGATGGCAAGACTTTCTACTGTTGATACGTCACATTAAAGCTCCTTGATGTATCAGAGCGGTGGAGAATCTGTTATAGTTCTCTAACCTCCCCTGTTACTGGAAACAGCTTGATGCATGAATTCAGTTGGCAAATCAGAGAATCGTAAAATATTGTATTTTAAGAATTTCATGACTTTATGTAAAATCTTTTTTAAAACCGTTTGGGATGGGCAATCTTACGTTACAGTAATGCAATGCCATGTCATGATAAAGTAATGGTGCAAACTCTTGCCAATGAAGCTTGCCGACTTGAACTGGTGACCTGTCTTCCTCCCTTGGGCATGATCATTTGAGCCAGAGAATGAGCTGACAGAGATGAATATGCTTTTCTTTTATGGATGCTGTAAACCCAAATTCAAATTGAAAACCCTTGATGTTCCTATAAACCCAAATTCAAGTCCAGCCCCCCTGGCATTCCTATAAACGTGCTGCCTGGAGGCTCGGCCTCTGCAGCCAGGTTTCTGAAGAAAAGGCAGCCACCAAAGTGCTTATGATCAACAGGCCCCAGAGTGAGTCACCAGTGTGATTCACTGACCTAGTTGTAGGGCACGGGATTGTAAAACCAGGGGCAGATCTTCCTCTGCTGGCCTACAGGGTGAGGGTAGTTCTGACCCTCAGTTTCGCTGCACCGAAATGAGGGATGTGGCCCTGGGCACGGACACTAGCAGGAACACACAACCTGCCCTCAGAAGTTGCTCCCCAGGCTGCGGTCCGTTCTGCCAGCGCAGCCGGGTGAAGCTGAATGCAGAGCTTGT
>JAVCKT010003986.1:0-19999 GCA_032273925.1 Rhynchotus rufescens
GCAGCTGCCCCATGTGCAGCGTGGGATCCCATGTCCTCAGCGGGCACTGCTGGAGCAATCGCTTGCTGGGAATGGATTATTGGGCTCTTGTGCTTGTTCAATAAGGGTTCAAAACCTTACTGCTGGGTGTCAGAGGAGCTGGGGAATAGAGACACAGAGGGCTAGAGCAAAGAGAGGGTTTTTTCCCCCTCATTTCCTGTATTCTACCTTACAAATATTTAACTGGAAAGCTGATTACGTAGGATTTTTGTACTGTTTCCCTTGTCTGTCTGTGGTGTGCTTGTGATGAGCAAAGGGCTCACATCAGACAGAGGGAAAGTGAAGGCTCAGAGTATTAAGTGAACAACCCCTAGACACCTGCCACCCGGTTCAGTACTGAAGAGGCTAAAATATTATCTGGTTTTCCACGGCAAAAATAGTCTCCAGGAAGCATCCTGTTTATTAAGCAATTCCCTGCTCATTTTTGTTCGTTAGCTGTGTGAGTTTATGGCTTTGCTGCATAGTGGTACAACAGCAGCAAAGGGGATGAAGGGGGGGGCTTTGGAGGGACAGGCACTTAACCAAAAGCTAAAATAATAATAATAATAATAAAGTAGTACAGGCAAAGATAAGTGAGCATCAGAATTAGAATTATAGAATTAAATAGTGAAAGGAGGAGTTTGAATTGTCCAGTCAATTCAGACAAGATCTGACTTTCTATAGCTAAAGAGGAAACAAAATCAAAGGGGAAAAAAAAAAGAGAGAGAGAGAAGGCAGCTGAGGATATGCTGAGAGCTTTCAAGTTTTGTTCATTCATCACAAGGAAGCATGAAAAAATGGCCTTTATAAGTTGTATTTAAGAGCTAGATCGTTCTTTATTTAAAGCCAAAGTAACGTTTTACTTTAATGTTAAAAAAAAAAAAGAGAGAGAGCAAGAGCAGAAAGAATTGGTGCCATAATTTTAAAAACACTTTAATCGCAGACGTATTTCAGAAACATACTCAAAAGCACACGCACACCGCAATTATCTGTGCCTGCAGTGTCTTGGTGTCTTGGGAGTGGACTTCAGGAAAACAATGGTGCGCCTGTTATCAGCACAAAGGAGGATCAGTCTGGAATTACCTGTAACATTCACAGCCCAGGGCTCCGAGAGTTCTCATTTGCGCTGTTGTTGCGCTCTGAATTTACTTACAACATTCCTGAAAAAAAAAAAAAATGGAGGGGCATTCCAGACGGAAGTGTGGAGCAACTGGGAGAGCTGGCAATAATCTTAGTGTAGTTCTTGCCTAAAACCTGGGAATATTCTGCCAGTGGAGACGATGATGATTTCTGAAGCAGCAAAAGGTGGGTTTGAAGGAGGAGCATCTGAACACTGGGAACAGAAAATGGGGACTCCAGCTTGAATATGGGGAACGCAGATGGGAAAAAGCGGATGGATGTGGCCTGGGCAGCAATATTGCACTGTATTGGAGCCAAGACTGTTTCCATTTGTCTAGAACATATGACTGTGATGAAAAAAATGCTGCATAAGGGGACAGTAATTTGACAGATAGGTTTGGAAATGATGGCAAATATCCCAGTGTTACCTGGTGTGATCAGTCAAAAGCAGACCCATCCTGCAACCATCCCAAGCCGATGGGTTGGGTTGCTGAAGAAGTATCTCTTGGAAGCCCTCAGCTTGTTATTTATGTTAACTACATGCGACTGTATTTTGTATTTGAATTTCACACTCCCAAGGATAATATTGTGAATCTCAGAATTTTGGGTGGGACACAGTTAGGCTTGGGCAGTCAGGCTTTAAGGGCTATGATGAGAAAAAGATAATGGTGGATGTGTAGTGAGTTTTAGCAGGTTAGTTTCCCAGAGGATGACACTAAGAGGAAATGGTCCCTCTCTGCTGTTTCTGAACTGCGTATTAAAAAACATGAAGGTAGTGATGTTTGTATAGGTAGTGCTTAACGAAAGTGCCAGAAATCTCATAAAAGCATCACAGAAATACTGGATTTCTGTTCCAAGGCTGCCAGGTGTGCAGGGCACCTGACAGCCCCCATGGCTCGTACTGGTGCTGAGGGGGGTCACCCTGTGCCTCTGCAGGGAGCTGCTGTGCTAGAGCAGAGCCCGGCACGGGTGGCTGGGGTGGGATTCGGCTCAGCCCGTTTTCCTCTCGGCACGCGGTATCTGAGCCAGCCATCTCGGCTCCTTTCATAATCGATGGGGAGAAACCGGCAGGAGGACGTGATTCACGGACCCGTGTGACGCGCCAGCGGAGCACCTGCGAGGGATCGCGGCGCTCCTGCCCAGGAACCGCCCGGCAGACTCTGCGCCCACGCGCCCGCCGCGCAGCGCGTCCCGGGCATCCTGCCCTTCCCGATGTGCCGCGGGAAGAGAGCTCCTAAAGCCCCACGCTGCCAGGAAGGATGCTGCAGGAGCCCCGCTAACATCTGCAAGAGAAGCTGTGATGCAAGGTGGCACCCTCAGCATCCCGTCACCAGGTGCCTGTCACAGGTGTGTCAGCTCCTCAGTGCTCAGCTGCTGGAGATAGGCATTCACCATTCCCCTGATAAAACCTGGGAGCTGCAGGCATGAGCCTTTGGCACCTGGATGGGGAAGCAGGTCTCTGTCTTGCTGATCAGCATGATCTTAGCTCTACATTTCATTTCTCATCTGTTGGAGGAGGATCTGAGGACTGCACTGGATGTGATTCATGATGACTGCAGTTTATTTGTGCCATCATGCTGGGTAAATATTGCAAGGACTATTACCAATAACTTATATATAGAACACCAGGGTTGCAGGGCACCAGGAGCCCCTGACATGAGGCAAATTCTAGGGTGTGGAGAGAGAGTGCTTAGGGACTACTGACCTATATCCTTTTTTGACAGACAAAAGTAAGGCTGTACCCCATGCTGACCAATGCTCTGAAGCTGCAAGGGAACAAGCCTTGCCAGAGGGATTTCCTGCATGGGGAGCAGATACTCATGCTTCCTTGGCAGGTGTTTCTTGAGTAAGTGTGAAGCCGTTAAGAAAGGACTTGGGACAGGTGTAGAACATGGGAAAGAGATAGGGAGCTGGGTGATACTGCAGGGATTCAAAAGGACAGAGCATTGGGGACTTGACAGTGGAGAAGAGGTTGATGAAAGAGGAGGATGAGAAGGTGAAAGAAAGACACTGTGATAGCAGGAGCTGCCTGGCAGAGAAGAGCTGAGGTGGTGGGAAGGAGCTGGGGAAAGAGTAAGGAGAGGAAGAGGAATGTGGTAGATTCAGCTGCTCCTTTGTGGTAGGCAGCTGGGAAATGGACAGGGGAGAGGCTCTGAGGACAGCTATGGAAACTTGATTACTCTCCTCTCTCAAGTTAGCTCTTCCTGGAATACCTGAGGTATATCCTGGCTATGGGGTGTGCAGGAGCCACCTTGGACACCTGGTCTTCATGCAGCTAGAGGGGATGCACCTTTCACCACCAGCTCAGCAAGCACCTGCAGAGAGAGCAAGCAAGATCTGTTAATCACAGTGTAACAAGGAGCCCAAGTGCCCCATGCCACGCTGACCCTCATTCCTGCTGCCTGGGGATGCACCAAGCAGCTTCATGTCAGCCAGGCATCTGGTAGTAGGGATTCAGCTTGAGCCTGGCTCTGTTATGCACTGGTTAAAATTAGCTCCCTTCCTAGGAAAAACCCTCTGAAAAATAAGTTAAACAGCCAAAAATTTACCTTCAAATGCTGGCCATGTTTTACACAGCCAGGCCCAGCCCCAGCAAGAGGGGGACTGCCCAGGAATGCCATGGTACAGAAATGAGAGGATTTGTAGGTCTTTGGAGTCAGGGTTGAGCTGTGGAGGCCTCATGGATCCTCTTTCTCTTGCCAGGAACAGCTCTCCTCGTCTGGCCTCCCTGCTCATTGGATCCTGTGCTGGCTCCTGTGGAGTGGGGTCACTTTAGAGCATGCAAACACCATGAATGAAGCTGTGAGAATAGGTAAGGAAATGAGCAGTGCTGTGGATACGCTTGGAATTGTGGAGCATTTATCCCTATCCTGCTGACCCCTTTATCCCTTCCTAGCCAGCCTTGTGCTGAGAATAGGGAAGGGCTGGTTTTGGACTCAATGGTTGCAGTGAGCTTTGGAGCCTTGAATCGGCTCTGCAGGGTTCTTGGCCTGATGCTGACTCCCGCTGGGCTAAAGCCCAGCACCCCCTGGCTCCCACACCACCACCCTCTCTGCTCCCTGACGGAGTTTCCCTGCCAAAAAGGCAGGAACCTGCTGCTCTGGGGCTGTGTGGAGATGAGTTTCCACCTCAAAAGCCTCCACTTCCAAAGCAAAGGGTGCAGCCAGCTGAACTCCTGAGGAACTGCAGGCTGGACCCGTGCTCTTTCCCAGGCTCAAATGCTGTTCTATGCACAGGGGTGGCATTTATCTATCTTCCCTTAAGAAAATATCTGACTTTCAGGAAGGAGTATTATACAGCAAAAGATAGATATGAGACAAGGTTAATGGGATCTTCTACACGGGGGTATAGGATGTACATCTACAGGTATAGGGTCAGCCTTTCTGAATCACTGCACATAAATGGCACAGAACAGGAATTTCAGCTGGTTTACTAAGTAAATGCTCTAACATTTGGCTTATTTGTTTTGATTAGGGTGTTTTTGCTGTTGGTAGGATGCTTTTTTTCTTGCTACCCATGGGATTTTTCTCCTCACGCTAGTCAGGAACCTTGCTCCAAAATGTCCCTGTCTTCTCCAAAAGCAATGAGTCCTTCCCTGGTGAGCCCTTATCTTCCTGTAGTTTGCAGCCCAGATAAGGTCTTTCTCATCCCCGTACCAGTGCCTGTCTCACCCATACCTATCCTGGCTATTTCTAGCCATGCACGGCACTTTCCACAGCCCCTGGTGCTGCTTTGCAGGAGAAGAGCTGCTCTCTCAGCTCCATCTGCAGGCGTCAGCCTGGACTCAGCCCTGAGCACTGTATTTGTGCCTGAAGAGCTGCACGAAGCAGGGAAGGCATCTCACCAGAGTGTGAATTTCTGACCTGATGGCACTGGTCACTGCAGTAGTTAGACTGAACTTGCTGGCATAGTCTGTTGAGGTCCTGCCCCTTCCTATGTGTTCTTGCCCTTCGTTGCAACATGTGGGCACCGCTCCAGCCAGCTGCCCCACTATGACCCAGGAGCACAGACTGTTCTCACACTTCATCCAGACTCTTTGAACGGGTATGTCAGATCCTTCTTATCCTTTAAATCCTCCCTTGAGACAGGATTTCACTGGGGTGCTTAGGAGAAATTAATCATCCCTATGAGAAGAGGAAAGGTGTGGTGGTGGCATCTCTAATTAGGATCCCTGCTTGGCCACAGGCTCCCAGGGTGGTGTTGAAGCAGTTGCTGGGATAACCTTGCTTTAACTTTGCAGCAGATGTTCTGCCAAGTCTTTGGAGAACTAGAAGCACAGTGTCTTGGACAGTAAGCTCTGAGAAAACCATCTTGAAGAGCATGCAAGTGTGTAGGGCAGGTAGGGAGCATGTATTCCTATTTGGCCTCAGTGCAAAGCCCAGCAGTTTTAACCTGAGCCTACAAAGACATTCCGTCATGTCTTGGAGCTCCTCAGGACAGGCTGCAGAGATGAGAGCAGCTCTGGCTCATTCCTTGGTGGCTGTGGCAGCCCTCAACCAAAGCAGTGTTAGAGCATTGGCCCAGGCAGTGCTGGAGAGAATGCAGTCAGTGTGTGGTGCACATGAAGGAGAGGTTCTGAGGCTGGGAGGAACCACTTGTGCCTTCTTCTGGAGAAGAAGCTGCACAAGGCTGCAACAAGAGAGTAAATGTGGCCAGGACACGTGGAGGCACCTACCATGCAGAAACCAGAGTGGGGTGGTTCTGCTGAGCCACACACAAAGCAGCCACGCTGGCATGGGCACAAAGCTTGGTATCATATCAGCACTGCTACACCCTCGGTGTGGGGGCTGTTCAAGGAATTCCCATCCTCTTTGCTGTGCATTGCAAAAGCTGTTACCTGCTCTGAGCTCTCTGCAGGTGGGAATGTCAAGAGATTGGAGTTATCACTGGAAAAAACTGCTCAGGAATTAAAAATGGATCCTCAGCCTAGGTCTGACTATCAAGTGAGATTATACAGGGTGGCTGGTGCTGTTGAAGATTAACAGGAGTACTGGCCTATAAGGCTTTCAGCTCAGCAATTTGCTTTGGTAGAGGAAAATAAAGCTGACAAAAGGAGGCATAGATGGTTGGTCTGTCAGGCTTTGAGCTCCTCTCACTGCAAAGCAGTTGGGCTGTGCTGCTCATTGTTAGTGCATTGATCCCATTAACCTTAAGAAAACAAGAGCACCGTCACTCTTGACTGCCATCCAGGCAATAATTTGCACCTTGTGCCTGTGCACACATCCCCTGCACATCTGGAGAAAAAGGTGGCTCAGATAGGTAGGATAACTACAAGTCCAGAGACCGGGAATTCCTGAAGTTGGAGCTTGGAGAAATGCCATCACCTTTGCTTTATAAAATGGGGTACTTTATAAATCATGCTTAAGCAAAAATCACTCAGAGCTGCTGTGGAGCTTAACTAGTTAATCCCTGCAAAGTGCTGTAGACATCTGAAATACATAATTAATATTTCTACCTCCCAAGCAGGTGGTCTCTTCACCTGAGAGCTTAAAGCAGGAGAGCCTCATTAAAACTCCCAGAAGAGTTTTTGCAGCCTTTTGTGCGTAAGACCTTGTCAGGGCTGCTGCGACCAGTCCGTGTGAAATAAACTGCCATCATCTTACCTTTTCTTAGTAGTAGTTAAGCATGGTTCTTTAGTCAGCTCATTTGCTTGATATGGAGAGTGACACAACAGATTTCAAGGCCCTGGACCATGTTTTTGTTTATGTTTGTTTTTTGGCATAACTACAGGTCTGGGTTTGCCCATGGTTTTCACGCTCTGTAGGAAAGATTGGATGTGCTAACAAGGCTAGAGAGCAGGGACTGCCAGGTCTTGCTGCTGTGGAGCAGGAAAAGGCCAGTAGATGGTAGTATTATCTTGGCACCACATCCTTACGGTGTGGGAGAGGAGGATGGCTCCCTTCAAGGGAGCCCAAGCAAGCACAGGGGCAGCAGCTAAGGCCATCGGTACAAAAGGCTGCACATGGGGTATCAGCAACACCTGAGAGCATGTCCCCAAACACCTTATCATGTAACCAAATAGCCCTCTTCAGGGATAGTTTTTGTGCCATGGGATTTGCTGGCATTTGTTGCTCAGCCTTTAGCAGAGGGAAAAGTGCTAAGGAAGGCGGGAGGACTTGGCAGAGTGGCCACTTGAGTCTGATCTTTCCAGCATTGCCCCCTTCTTCCTTCTGTGTGCACATTCCCTATTATTTGAATGCAGGGGCAGCTGCTTGCTGTGGGCTTCCAGGGAAGGAAAGGCCAGTGAGCGAGTTGGGAGGGATGTCCTCACCATGTTAACCCTGGTAAGCCAATGCTTGTTGATTTAAAAGGTATAACTTTGCTCTCAAAACATGTTTTCTGCCTCCTTGGTGCGGATGGGCTGCTTTGTCCCTATTGTGGCCTTTCCAAGAGGCTGCCAGTTATAACTGCATACATGAAACCAGGATAGCTCAGCCCCTGTGCTGCAGATGGCAGAGAGCCTCACTAGCTGGTAGAAGAGTTTCTTTATTCCCTGGATTCTGTTTATCCTATGCAACATCTAGCTCTGTTACACAGGAATTATGCCCTTATTCCTTATCCTGCTACCAGCTTCATTTTCCTCTCTACATTTTCCTTTTAAAGCAAGCAGCTTTCCAAGGGTGCTCATTCTCCCCCATGAGGTAACCTACTCAGTGCTGAGACACTGCTGCAGATGCTGATGGAAAAACCTCCATTCTGGTCAGGGGGATTACAAACTGGAGCAGAGCCTTACAGGAGAGCAGGGAAAAATAGACAGGAGGGATGAGACTCATTCCTTGCTCTTCCTGCAGTGGGCAATAGTCCATATGGCACATTTCTCCGGCAGCAGAGCCAACTAAGAGCTCCTTCCTCTCTTCCAGGGTGTATTGCTCCTCTGGCTGTACAGCAGCAACTGCTTAAGGGGCTAAGCTATAAAAGTGTAAAATGATTATAAATTATGAATGCATTTTGCTACTCCAAATACTTTACAGTATATTATATTTTCCTTCCTACTGCCTGCACGAGTCATAGCCAAGCTGCTGAGGGCCATTCAAACCTGGCACCATTCAAACTGCCTGCTCAGACAAAAGAAATCCTCATGTTGACTAGCACCCCGAAATCTGCCCTGAGCCCAGGATTTCTCCCTGTGCATGCAGCAAACAGCAAACTTTGGCATTAATCTTCAACCTTTCTGAAGCCAAATCACAGTTTATTTATGGCAGTTGTCTAATAAGCTGGTGTATTCAATTCTAGGCACGTTTTGTTGTGGCAACATGATGGTCATGTTGGTCGCTGGAAGGCTTCAGAAATGAGCAGAACACAGGCAGGTAATTTGGGGTTTTCAGTCTGGGGATGTTCATGCCTGCTGAAGTCGATGGGAAAGCTACAGTTGATTCGAGTGGATGCTGAAATGGCTTCATGTTATCTGACAAAACAAATTTCTCTAGCTAATGACTAAAGAAGGGCTTAGGTTTTCCCTGAGAGAAAATAAACAGCAGTACTGAACTCTGGAAATGATTGTCTTAACACATAGGTGTCTTTAATCCAGAAAATGTCTTGAATGGGGAGGGAGTGAAGAGAAGAGGGAAAGAAAGCAACTTTTATTTTTTCTTTAAAGTTCTATCTGTTCACGCAGTGATGAGTCACCTCAGAGCACTGATCAGTCAAGATATCAGGGTGTTTCTTAACCCACTATGTCAGAACAACAAATTTTTACGGGAACGCACAGCCCATGTCAGATGAAATAGGATTTCTATTATGAGCAAAGAGCTTATACTGCAAATGGGCCAAAGCTTGGCCCCAAAACACTTAGCAGCTCCACTTAGCAGCTCTCAAACCCAAGTTGTGTCTCACATGCCGCTAGACTGTGAAGGGCTTTTTCTTCTTAGTTTTTGTCAAGCAAAGCAGCCCATTGCTCTAGTGCAGTATGGCAACTGCCCTCTATTGCATTTAAGCAGGAACTCGAGAAACTGTAGCCTGTGCCTCAGACCACGCTCGTAGGGAATGCATCCATGGATTTGAAGTCTGTCCCTGAGCCTGGAGAGCAGGAATCCTTCCCAAATCGAGGAAGCTCTGTCCTTTGCTTTGGCAGCCCTTTAGGCAGGACACTGCAGACAACTTGGGAGTGAAGGATTACAGCTGCACCATTTCTCTTTCCAGTGCTCTATGCCTTGCCTTCCCCTTCTCTTAAAGGAATTTTTCCTTTTGAAATACACTGGGGAGAGGCAAGAAGAAATAGAACCCCATCATGTAAAACCTAAACCCTTCCCACAGCATAAAGATGATTAACTTACCTCTGTTGCAATGACAAGTGATACATGGGTCACCTTCATAATGGGTTGGAATGCCCCCCTGAGAAAATGGGAATCTTGTACTGGATATAGAATATCTCGGTATGTACGTGCTGAGGCTTTTTTTGTGAGATATCAGGGACTCTTTATAGAAGTCGTGAAGGAAATGGTTCCTTGAGCTTCTTAGAGAATTTTGTGCTTTCCTAATGTGGAGAGAGGTGATGGAAAATCCTCCTTCCATTATCAAGTCAGACTGGGTGTTTTCCCTGTACCGTGTTTTCCTTTTTCATTGTGTTATTTCATCACTTTAATATCCCTTGTTGTATTTCTTCAGGTCACAGTTACAGAAAGTAACTTCAGCTGTAGCTGTCCTGCAGCCAAACTGATCTGCTCCACTTAATAGGTAGTATTCTGAGTGACAGTAACACATATAGATATTGATGCTGCAAAAAAAAAAAAAAAGGTTTTAAGAGAGGTATAAATACAAACACAATGAGATCACATATTCCAAACTATAACTGAATACAGACTCTTGGAAGAAAGTTGACTCAAAATTCTGGAAAAAAAAAAAGTCAAGTACAGAACACTTCATAAAGTTTTCCACAATCCCAAATGTACCGTGCATCAAACCCCAAATGGGGTTCCACAACTCCAAATGTACCATGCTTCTTTTTAAAAGTGGTGCTACAAGCCCTCTCTTACATCATGCCTGCACGTTATTAGAAGGTTACTTGTAGCCAACACGGATGGGGTGTGCTATCTTGATGTCTCTATGCTCATAATGTCTTGAGATGTTTGTCCTCAAGTTCAATCCAGGACTTCCATGGAAACCATTAGTGCAAAACCATTAGAAAGGAGCAATGCATTAGACATCAGCCTGTTTCATACTGCAGTTTTTCTCCCTTTTTCTCCTTAGCAGTTGTTCCTTCATTACTCCTTGAAGCAGGGACTGGATGCCGTAACAGCAAGGATTGCGTTACAGTCGTGCTAAGTCCCTCCCAGACCAGTAAATAGTTGTTTATACTGAAAAAATTCTCAATATAGGTTTATATTCGGAGTCAGAGGAGGAGAATACAGTGGCTGTGTGGGGCCTCCACTACAACATCTACTCATGCTGGTTTAACAAGACTTAGCCATGCTCTTCACTGCATAGTCTCAGCAAGGGGCAGCAATGAGGGAACATCTAGTCTGGGCACTTGCCAGCTCTCAGGCATGATATAGGGCTCTGTCCTGCTGTGGGTCAGGCCTGGCCTTGGCTGCTGCGTTGCCCCTATGGGCACCATACACATCCAGCATGGGCTAGGAGCCCACCTGGATGTGCAGCTGGGCAGCCCTTCCCACTGGCCGACATTCTTGTCTGCCTCTGTCAAACCCTTTGAGCTAAAGGTTTCCATGTGGGCTCTCTGCCTCAGGCATTTCCGTGTTTTTTGGAACATTTCAGCTATAATTGTCCTATTCTCTGTGGCCAGGATTTGGGGAAACATATGTAGTTTTGAGCATACTTGTCTCCGGTTTGTTGAGAAAATGAAGTGCTGCCCAAGCCGTGAGGTCTGGCAGGATGTGTCCACCTTGAGTGGGAGGTATTGTCCTTGCCGCTAGCTCGTCTGTGTTGCAGATGTCTGAAATTCTTCTGGTGGCACTTGCGCAGGAGGGTGGTGGTGCCCGTGAGTGCTACGTGCTCACTGATACTGCTGATGTTAATAGAACTTCTGTCCTGGATATGCTAAATGTGCCAAACCCTGAAAAATCAAGGTACTGTTGTTTCTGAAGGCCTACCAAAATCCGCTGCAACATTACACCTACCTTTTAGTATGAATTAATTTGATACAGCTAAAAGGGAGGTAACAGCATGTCCTCACTGTGCAAAGAAACTATTGAGTGGTAGAGCAGCATTTGGAAACAGCACAAAATCTGTCAGGGAAAAGCTTAGGGTAAAGTTCTGTCCTCAGAGAAATATTTAAATGCTGGCATTGAATAAGTACCAAAGCTATATGATGAAAGATTAAAATAGAGACCACCATATTATTTCATACAGTGTAAGCATCTCTTCTGTGGTCTCTGTGATCCTCTTGGGCCATTTGTATCACTGCAAGGGGGATGCCCCATTCTCTTCTCAAAAAGAGAGTAGTGCAGAGGCACTGAGGTGAGCAAAGACAGACTGGGATCTCCCCATCACTCAGGGCCAGGGAGGCAATGTGACAGGATGGGGGGGTTCCCCTGCTTGTTTTTAATTATGAACCCCTGACTTAGGTTTACAAACATTAAATCCACCCTGATCCTTTTCCAAACTTAGACTAAGTTTTGAGTAAATTAATGTGAAGCTCCCAATAAGCCTGAGCTAATTTTAGGTTAGTATAAATATCATGCAAAAACCTAATTTGGGGGGCACAAATTCAGGCAATACTGCACTGTTGACTTCCTATGAGAAACAGCATTTAGCACAGAGGTTACATCTGTAATGTTCAAAGTGCTGCACAAGGGTTAGCAGAGTCTTGGGACCAAGGCTCCAGGAGAACCTGGCCTGAGTCCGTGCTCCCTGTCTGCAGGCTCGGATGTTCATAGCAAGCATTTCCTCCAGCCTTTGCCAGCATAACCATGATCTTTCTTCTCGGCGCTGCTGTCAGTCTGTCTGTACCAGCAGGTGTGGCACTGAGAGCAGCAGCCGCTGGCTCTAGCTGGGAGGAGCGCAATGGCTTTATTTGTCCTTGGAGAAATGGAAAAATCTTGGTTGCCTTTTGTGGTAGAGCCCGATAAAACCCTACGGAAACCCAATTGTTTAAAACTTGGCATATGATGGCTAAGCTACATCTCCTCCTAAAAATAGGAGACCTGACTTTGCTTTCAACCATCCAGCATCCCTGCTATGCACATTTAAACAGCACCCTAGTGTATAGGCCAGCCCCTACACAACACATTCAGCCAAAATACCTGCAACAACTGGCAGGCGTCCCGAGAAAGTAGACCAGGCCAGAGACACAAGGAAATGTGCACAGATCAGCGTGATGAACAGCCCAGATAAATGCTGCTTTTTTTTTTTTTTTTTGACATAGCAACAGTTTCTTTTGTAGCTTCATCTCTCCATAACTATGTCCTGTGGATCAGCTGCAAGCTGCAGAGACCAGGGAGATAGATTTTTAAATTTTGCATTTACGCAGTGCTTTGCACCGTTAAAACTGGGTCTATGCCTGGAGTCCTGAGCACTCCTACAATGCACGTTATAAAAATCCCTGTATATTAATAGGTTATGTTGCTTCGTAGTCTCAAGGCGAGGTTGCATGATTAACCTATACATCTAAAGCTTGGACCAGCTCCATAGCTGATATATAACAGGTCAGCTGCCAGGCTCTTGTCCTGTGCTGGTAGAATTATTATATTTAATCTGACAGTCATTGAACTATTATGTCTGGCTGGAGGTTTCTCTCTGAATTTTCTTGCAAGCACTTGTCACTTGTGCAGGCTCCAGTTGTACATTTGTACAACCCTTGTTCAGCTGTTCAACCCTCAGCTCCTCAGGGTTAAGTGGCAGCCCTGGGCTAACTCGATCTTAGCTTTGCACTTCAGTGACTTAGCAGACTGGGCTGGAAGGAAATCAGAAAAAAAAAAATCTTTGAAACATATATATGTAACTCTGATATATGATAGAAGTCAGACTCAAAACATGTTTAGAAGAAGACCTCCTAATCTTTTCTCCTCTGTTTGGATAGAGAGAAATAGATAATGAACATAGATGGAGGTGTGGTGTAAAAGAGGCCCAGCTGTGTTCACAGGCCCCTGTCCAGGCTGTTACTCTTTGATGCAAGGAGAGGCAGCATCTTAGTTCCTGAATACAAGGTTTTCTTACCTCAGTGTCAGGCTGCTGAGTGTCACCGAATTGTCTCAAGCTCTAGTTTTGCTGTGCTAAGTGCAGAAGAAATCGCGGTGGCCAGATTACTACTGAGCTCTCCTGGCAGTAGTTGCTGATTTTCTTTGTATTTGAGGTCCCCTCTGCCCATTTCTGCCCTGCTCTCTGCACAGTGCTCAGGGCAGAAGGAACTCGGTGCTCCACGCAAGTGACACGACGTGTAAGCTGGACTCATGGAAACCTCAGGTGAAACCTTTCTCGAGCACAAAAACTTGCTCTATTCACTCAGAAATGCCTGTTGTGTGTGCAAGGCAGGGGGCAGTGAAAGGAAGACTGACTTGCTGTGTTGTTTTGTTGTGAAAAAGCGGGCATTTAGTTAAAGATCCCATAAAGGTCCCATTTTCTCCCGGCTAAGCCTCTTTGGGGAAACTCCAATAAAATTAGTGATGTTTGGCCCAAAAGCCATGCGCGTGTTGGCATAAGTATAAAACGAAGCATCCAAATGCTCACAGATGATTTATGAGAATTCCTACCCTTCTACTCCCATTTCCTCCTGCTGCCCGAACTCCACGCCATCCTTCCATCCTAGAGCCGAAGTTAGCCTTCTTTTTCCTGAACTCTAAATTTTGGGAAGACATCTGACTGAGCAGCCATTCTCCAGAGAAGCCCATGGGGATGGGTTCAAATATCTAAGGGTTTCTCTTAAAATAAACATGCTCCCACCCATAAACTCTGGAAAACTAAATACCTCCCTTGAGCTCCCTTGACAGGCAACACTTCCCCTTGTGGAAGCACAAAGTCTGTGTATAAAACAAAGGCAACTCTATTACAGGAGAAATGGATACACATTAATTTGGGAAACGCCAGCACGAACAAATGAACTGTATGCTTGAGTGAAATATCTCCCCCACTGCCATGAGGGCAGTATTATTTTGCCTCTGGTTCTCTACCTGTTTGTTCAGCAGATAAATGTCTTCTGACACCTCACACATCTCTTTCTTCCAGTCTACTGGATCCTGCTCAGCTTGTTTCAGAGCCAAAGTGGGCGCTTAGGTAGGTCCAGTTTCACCCCTATGGCACTGGGAGACCCCCGGGCCTCTGCAAAGCCCAGGTTTTAAACTGCTGGAAATTTGATGGTGGAACATTAAGGGAAATGCCCTTGCTTTCTCCAACACTGATGTTGGTAGCAATCTTTCCATCACCCCACGTCCTCTCATCGCAGCTGCACAGGGCAGTCTCCTCTCCTTGTGCTCCTCTCTAGCTGCTGTGGTGCCCATCTGCCCTGCTCTTTGAGGACATGTCGATGGAAGGAAATGTTGTGGGCACTGCCTTTCAGTCTGCCCTGTTTCTGTGCAAAGCCACGTTCAGCAGGCTGCTTTCACGGAGAGCCAGGGAAAACTCTCTGAAACTCTATTCGTCAGTAAAGCTCTAGTCCGTGCAGCACGAGCTGTTCTGGTCAGGTGGCTAGAGCAGGGGGAGAAGGATGTACTAGGGATGATTCACAGATTCCTGGTGATAAATGGGCCGAGGTTTGCTTGAGATGAGGCCATGAAGAAGCCTGCCATGGGATGACTGCTACAGAAGGGGTTTTGCTTCTGGCTTAGTCTCTGTTTTGCTCGGGCAGGAAAGGTACCAGCAATGCCAGCTCTGCAGAGCCCAGCACAGGCACGCGTGCCTCTCCAAGGGCTAAGCAGACACAGGAAACCCTTCAGCTCTCCTCTTTTCCACCTCTTTTGGCTGAATTAATATCTTCACACTGGTCTACAAGCAAAAGTATCAGCAGTTCCTTGGGATCTGATGAGCTCTAAAAGCCAGCACTGCAGCATGCTTATTGACAGAGATGCAAGAGGAAAGAAAAAGTAAGAAAAGCTACAGACTAATGCTGCAGCACTAGTATCAGACTTGCTTTTATTTTAATTTTCCAATTTTAACTATGTTCAGTGGTTAAAAAACACGTTCATTTTTGTTATCTGCCAGCATACTGGACTGTCCTGTTCTTAAGTTGTTGTGATTTCTAGGTATTTGTTAGTTTAATAAGGTTTTGTAAGCAAAAGTAATCTTAAGCAGTTTAAGTAAATATTGCCTGCCCAGCTGAAAGATAATGGGAAGCTGCAGTCTTGCCAAGTGTTTTCACTTTAATAAAAAAGCAAGCAATTAACACAAGGCAATAAAAAGGTACCCTGTGTCCCCTATAAAGAAATATAAAGCAACTTTTGAAATGATGTCCAGTTCAGAAAAATAAACCCACTCTTACTCAATGCATTCCCTAACATTAACTAGGCTCATAATCCCTCACATAACCAAGTTCCCTCTTGACTACTTGACTACAGGGGCAAGAAGAGATCTGAGACCAAAATGGGGTAAAAACCTTTGTGCTTCCTCTTGGCAAAAATAATGTTTTTCCCTGGGGGAAGCAGAGGGGACATGCCGGACATTGCAGTGTGGCCTGGTTCAAGCACTTTTACATTTAGCTGATGTTGGTGCTCCTGGCTATCAGCGTTGCTGTTGGTGCTGCAGCAGAGGCACCGACTGATGAGTAAAGATCGACTTTTGCCCCTACACAGCTGCAGTGAGGTTCTGAAGGGCAGGATAGCAAAGGGCATCGTAGAAAACCACAGCGGTGCTGCCTTTGATTAGAGCTGCAAGCCAGCAGGGAAATACCGTCTCCAAAGCTGTGTGTGCAGCCCCTTTCAGAAAACATCCAGCCTGGCATTTCAAAGAGCACATTGTTTGGAAAGGTGCAGTAGTTCCTAACGGCACTAGTCCTCTTGGAGGAACACAGAGATCAGCATCTAGCTACACTCAGGGATCCTCTGAGATGCATTTTAGGGCTGCATCTCCATTTAATCAGTTGATAATCCCCTGGAAATGCCGTACACGCTGTTTGGGAGGGCTCTGCTGCCCTCTTGGCTTCTAACAACTGAGGCTGCTCAAAGAAACAAACAAACAGCCTGGTGCATCGTAAAGCCAGGTTCACGGTAATCTTTCATGACAAATGATAAAGTTAGAATCTCCTTAAACAGAATCATAACTTGGCACGAGGATTAAGGCTTTCACACATCTCTTCTGCCATTGAAAACTACTTCCTATGAGAAACCACACTCCCTCTTCCACAAAGCCCCCGGCCTGGCTGAGTGATCTGGATGTCAATGTCTGATGGACTAATGCAGCAAAAGGTCACGGAAGCTTTTGGTCACCTCTCTGATAAGTGCTTCAAAAAGCATCTTGACCTGGCAGTGAGAAAACTTCACTCTCTCTCCTGAAGGCTTGGTAAAGGGGTGCATGTAAGAGCTGATAACTACTCTCTAAAGAAATTACAAGGGTCAGGTAAGTAACCAAAGTGATTTCTAACAGCAGAGATCCCCTGTGTAAGAAGCCAAAGCAAAGCAGCTCTGTCTGCAACCTGGTTGTTTTTCACTAGAAGCTGTGTTATAAAAACTAGAAAATTACAGAACCAGAGTCCTTGCTACTGTACTCAGAGATACTCTCCTGACTACGCTCCTAAATCTTGTTTTGGACCAAACCCAAAGCTGATGCCATTTAGGAGACAGGGAGCGAATGCACACAGATGTCTATTTCCAGAGACTACACTAAGGCTCAGACCTGCTCCGCTGCTACATCTATTATCAGCCAAAAAAGGTTCTGGAGATAGTGCTGAAGTTTTAATAAATGGCTTGTTCCATGAAAACTCCTTTAGCACCTAGCAAAGGCTTTCCCCCCTGCCAGATCTCAAGGAGCAGGGCCAGGGGAGCTCATTGTGGTTTTTTTTTCTGTCCAGTATTGGAAATTTCAGTGTTGATCTAGAGTAAACTGAACTTTTTTTTGCCTGCTTCCACCCCTGCTCCAACAGCCATCTCTCCCACAATTTTACTAACCAACTTTTCAGTAATTTCCACAATTGGAAAAAAACAGGGTAGTCCTCATGTCACCAGCGAGGTCCCTGAGTTGTGCTCAGCCCAGCTGCCAGCACATGGGATGGGGCGAGAGGATGAGTGCATGAGAGGAGGAATGACAGTGTATTCCCTCTCCTACCCCATCCAGAAACAGACCTTCACTCTCCTGGTTTCTTTTGGCTGGACATATAGGTAGAGGCTGGTCAAGAAGTGGGAAAGGTCTCCCCGGGTGGGTGCCAGGACGTGCCCCCACTGCTCCGTGTTACTAAGTTGGTATCAAACCGAGTCAAGTAGAAGTTATGGGGCCACCTTCAGGCAAACCCAGGCCTGATCCATTGCGCCTCAATAGCCCAATGACACTGAAATCTGTATTTTCCTTCCCTCAGCCACACTGGTGGCTTAGGCTCCTTCTCCACGATTACACCCATGTGAGGAGAAAATAGGACCACAGAGATCTGTATTACTCAAAATGTTAAGCATGCAAGTTCTTCTCCCTTTCTCTGGGGTAATTTCATTTAAGATACGGTTCTGAAGCTGAGATGTCTTGGGTTGGTTTCTTTCTCTCCCACATCTGGCTGGACAAACATGTGCCAGCAACCTATCTGCCTGTTGGCTACCCTGCAGTGATTTTTATGTGTATAGCATTAGCAGAGCCTTTCTGGATCCTTTAGGATGAAAACTAGTACCATATAAACCTAGCATCCTGCTGCAAAAATGACTCTGCCAAATGCACTCTGAGGTTTATTAAAGTTTCAGTGACCTCTGGGCTGATCTCTCTGCGTGCACAGTATGTCCGTGGTCTGGCTCAGCATCTCTTTAACCAGAGTCAGAGCACAACAGGGAGCAGATATAGGACTCCAAAGAGAGTTACACTTTTTAACCACACACCATTTCCTCCCTTTCTCTTGTGTTGCAAATGATCCACTTGTTGATTTACTCCCCTTGGTTAGATTAGTCAGAATGGCATTAATGGACAAGAAAGATGAGCTGTGAAGTGGAAGCCGCAAGAAACCTGATACTTGCAAAAGAAATGAACTCAGCATTTTATATAGTCTCTCCTTTCCCTGCTTTTCACTGGATCGTAAGAAATGCAATTGGGTAAGACTGGCAACACGAGAGCCTTTTTACTCCTGCTCTGAGGGCTTTGGCAGACGAGCAGGGGCTTCCTCGCGCTGCTGGTATCTGCTGCGCTCCCGCTCGGGGCTCCCGGTTATCACTGCTGGCCTCCAGCCATGCCTCTTGCAGGGAGTTCCCCTCCGCAGCACGTTTTCCAGCATTGCCAAAGCTGTTTTTAATTTCCTCAGTGGACTTGCGCTGCTTCTTGGGCTTCCCCTGCAGCTCTTCCCCCATTCCCGTTTCTCTGCAAAGACTTTGGGCTCTAAATTCTAAATTTCTCCCATTTTCTCCTATAGGGCTGCCCCCCTAGTGGGCCTCTTCCCCATGTGTGACATTTCCTTCTTGCCACAATAAATTGGGGACGGGATCCTGCGGCGAGCTCTGCTGGGAAAGGAGATATTTATTCTTGGAGATACACAGTTTCTCACTGCTGGGTAACTCGGGGGGAAACTCTCTGGATAAAAACTCTTGTTATCTGCAGGCTGTTTTGGAGTGGACTGAGCATCTATTTTAACTGGCCCCACAGGTCTCATGCAATCATATTTTTATGTATTGTTTAAGTACTGAATGATGTTTTATGGCTGGCCCAAACCAACCAAGGAAATTATAAAAATAACAACTGCATCAAGGTGTCCCGATTATGAATTAAGGCATAGGAAAAAAAAAAAGCATAAGGCCATGCAGAGAAAATTACGGCCATGCAGGATTTTGGGGTAGGTTTCATGATTTTAATGTCAAAGGGGCTGCTTTGACTTTTGCACTCAAATACACACACTACTTCAAAATAGCTCTAGAGGGGTCCCTGAGCAAACGACAGGTAAAACCTGGGAGCAGATGAGGCCTCCCCAGCACATACCGTGCACCCTCCAAAGCCATCCAGTCTGGCTGCAGTCTTGCCATGAACAATAGTCCCGTTTAAAGAGAAAATTCCTTCTTGGTAACATCGAAATCAGCCCTCTCAAACTTGACTAGTTTTCAGTGATTGTGATGATGGATTTCCCATTGAAGGATAGTCCCAAAAGTGTGTCACACATTTATTATCATAGCAAATCTACTTGGTATTCATTGCCACTCATCCATCAACACCCACAATTACTCTGACCTCTTCTTGAATGAAAAGGGAGACAGAGCGAGGCATTCCACAGAATTCAGGTCAGGATTAGGGTCTAAATCATCAAGTAGCTCAGTAAGAGTTCCAGTATATTCAATAAACTTCTAATTATGTACATGAGGCAAGGACCAAAGCCCTTCAGTAAGGCTACGTTGTACTTTTCCATCTGATTTGAACCTCCCACACTAAAGTACATGGCTGAAGAGGTCACATTTGTTTGACTTGGGAATTAGAAAGTTTGCCTATGAATTAAATTGGAGGGAAAGTTTATGAGTGAAACAGAGAGGGCTTGAAACTTGGGTTTGCACAAATAACTCCTACTTAAAGTGTATGTTAAAAAGCCATTTTAAAAGGTATTCTAAAATCTTCTCTTATCTCGTTGCCAAATCACCAGTGGTTTGACCCACATATCAGAGTTTTCCTCAAAAAAAAAAAAAAAAATGCTTCAGATGAATCTATTTATGTAAGAAAAGACCTTTCAAAACAACTGCACAGGGGCCAGGATCAACATCTGAACACGGGCTGAGTTGTAACATATTTAGAATTATTCCTTTCACCGGCCGCATGAGGGATGTCTCAGGCAGCTTGGAGCCTGATTCACGGCTGTAACATCCGAAGCTAGTAGCTGTTC
>JAVCKT010003987.1:0-30218 GCA_032273925.1 Rhynchotus rufescens
CCGGCCCTTCAGGCAGCCGCGCGCCCCGCGCGCCTCCTCCGCCCGAGGGCACGTCGGCCCTCCGAAAACATCGGGGCTGCTTCAGCTGTCCCTCCTCACTGAGCACACCTGACTCCTGCTTAGTAATTTTCCCAAAAAGGACTTTTATCAGGACGGAGAGTGGCGTGGGGTTCACCTGCAGCTCTGCCCAACTATTTTGATGCCACCAAACAGAGGCAAAAGGATAAAGGTTCATGGATTCAGCTGATTTGCACCTTAATGATTATTTTCCTTGTCTACATGCTGGATTTCCGAGAGTAGTTTGCTAATAGCGGAGTCTCCCGCAGTGCTCGTGTATCCCATCTACCTGCTTCTCATCCTGGCACCCACACGGAAAGTCGTAAAAACTTTTGGAAAAAGGAAAACACTCCAACAGAGACTGCGTCTACAGAAGAACCTGCACTGATTCACGAGTGATAGGTGTTCCACCCCTAGGAGACACCCTCAAAACATCCTTCCGAAACCTGGCAGGTAAGAAAAGCCTCAAAGCAGCATCAACTCATAGCACTGACACCCAAAAACCTTTAACAGCAGTCGCAAGACAGAAGAATTTGAGGAGTTTCAGCTTTCTCTTCCACAAGTCTTATGGGGGAAAGAGGCCGGTGGCTGATCACAGCCTACTGCGACCAGAAACATTCATGACTCAAACTGCATTTCAAGAGCTTTTCTTCCTCAAAATCAGTTTAATTTCCACGAACGCTGCCTCATGTTGGCGAATCAGGAGCGATGCTTCCCCTGCCAGGGCACCCGAACGTCTTTCCTGGGTGGCTACGCACTCCACGCTACCCACTGATGGGGAAGAAAAACTCAACATCATCAAATGTTTTCCAAAAGCTCTAAACGAGCTGCAAAAAATCTTGGGCTGATCTACTTGAGGGCCAAAGTATCTATCTTAGGATTGCTCCACAGAAAAGATTAATTCCCACTGCGCTGAAAATAAAGAGTTGGAAATCTCCATCTTAAAGTGTATTCTATGGGAAAAGAGCGATGTGTCACAAGAAAAAAAATAACTTAAAAATATATATATTAAAAAAACAAAGCCTCAAAGTTGGTGAAAAATCCCCTAACCTATTTCGCACTGGTCACCACTGGCTATTAACTTTTGGTTTGGTTTTCAATCATTCAGGTCAACAGGATTTATTCCTATTAGTGGCTGTAAGCAACAGAACAAACTGTAGTCACTGCTGGCTCTGATTCAAATGGGACTTCGGTTTTGCTTTCGGGTGCAGGGAGCAGAGAGAAAGGAAAAACTTCTACACGAAACCTCCAGCCTTTCCACTCCCTCCGCGCTCCTGCCGGGACCTGAGCATGCTCTCCGACTGTCCCAAAATATCCATTTCTCCGGGAGCCACTTGGATCCCCGCTCTCTGATGGTGGGTTTGGATGCATCTCCTGTGTTGAGTGTATTAAAAGCCCTGGTTATAACCAGGAATTCACTGACCCCAGCCCAGGGGCTCATTTTGCAGCTCTGGTTTTGCTTTGTTTTCTCCCAGCTTGGACAAGACCTTACAAATTCCTGGTATCAAAGAGAATCGACACTGGGAGACTAGCTGGGAAAAATACACGGAGCCTGTTGGATTGCAAAGGCAGCTGTCCAGGAAAGAAGGGAAAAGCCTGGACCGTGCGATTGCCAACGGCCCCTTCCCAGAGAAAGGGCGCAGAGGAGGCTCCGCAGGCGCCAAGCGGCGCTGGGATCACCTCCGTGCCGGAAAATCCGCCCCGCGCGCGGGACTACGCTACGGAGCTGGGGGGCAAAGGGCAGTACCCGCTGCCTTCCTCCTCCCCTCTTCCCCCTCCCCTCGCCACCAAAACAAAAAAACAACAAAAAAAAAGAAGGTTTTATAAAAAAAAAATCAAAATAAATGACGTCATTTGAGCCCAGAACCAAATGCAAGAGTAGTTTGGGCCCAGCTAGTCTTGCATTCGTTTTGGGGTGGGGAGGTGGAATGAAATGTCACGTGCGCGGCTTTTAGTGATGGGGTGGAGATGGGCGCTGGCAGAGCAGATGGCCAAAACTGCAAACAGGAGAGATTTAAAAACAAAAATTCAAATAAAAGTCGTTCGTGAGCACAGAAAAATGGCTGACAACTGCAGACAGATTCTTCCTCAACACTTCCTCGAGAGCGGGGCAGGATCCCTACAATTTTAACACATTTGTGGCCATTTTTTCCGGAAAACGTTAGAGGGGGAAGCCCCCAAAGTGGCCCTGGTTTCTGGCCTACCAGATCGGACCCTTCCGGCCGCGTTGGGCTCTGGAAGTTCTCCCACTGCTTCCACCCGGCAGAAACTGCCACGGCAGCTCATGCGTTTTAGGCAAAGAGGCAAATCAGTGCATTTCTGTCCATCAGCCAACAAAATGAGGTGGTAACCAAATAAATAAAAGAAAATCAATCAATAACGGTGCCCTGGGCACAATCGCCTGCAAGAAGGAGTACAGTTTGTTATATTGCTTACAATGCAGTATTTTATCCAGCCTCTTCCAGCCAGGGACCTGTAAACCGGACTCTGTTCCAAAACCTTCCTCCTCTTCCAGTTGTCTGTGCAATGTATTGGCACTGTTCTGCTGGGCTGTCAAAAAAACTGGTTTAGAGATGCAGCTCTTCAGTCAGGTTTTGCTCCAGTTCTAACCGTTATCAAATTTATTTGCGCTTTGCAACAGTTAAAGGTAAAGAAGAGGATTATACTTACTGAGACACAAGAGCTTGGTTTGCTTGCTTTGGGAGCCACCGGTCTATCCCGCGCTACTGAGCAGGATAAGGGGGTTGGGGAGGAGGGTCTGGTTGTGCCCAGGAATGTCGCCTAAGCCTCCCGCGAGCTCCAGCCGGAGCGAGCGCACCGGGAGCCTGCCCTGCACTAGAGCTGGTGACGTGGGCTGGTGTCGCGGGGGTTTCGCTCCAGCAGCGCCCGTCCTGCTCTGAAAGAGAGGAGCGCCGGGAACGGTGCAGGCTTTGGGGGACGCTGTCTTTTTGCGTGTGTGTTTTAAGGCAGCCTGAAGGGTTACAACGCAGATTGTGGGTTTGCAAGAGCCCCGGGGCCGGCTGCTGTAACCGGTGGCGTCGGGCGCCGGCGCGCGGGGACGTGCGCCACGAGCAGAGACCTCCCGGGAGAAGGGAACCCCGAGGGAGACGCCAACGGAGGCGCAAAAGATCCGGAAGCTCCAGCGAGCCCGAGGCCGGATGAGAAAGGGCTTCGCTCACAAAAAGGATGCGGGTGGCCAGAAGTGCTGCGCTGAATGCTCCCTTTCCCAAGCTTTGCTCTAGCGCTTTACCAAAACACTTCCTTAAAGGATAAGGAAAAAAAGGAGGAGGAAAAAAAAGGAAAAAAAAAGGAGAAAAAAAAAGTGAAGCAAAGAGAAAGATTCTGGTAATGAATCTAAGTTCTAAAATGAAGCGAACCTGAAGGAGACTGCGCTAAAAATAAATCATGTTATTTGAAAGCAGATGAGAAGCCCTCTGCCGCCGCTGCTGCTCCGAGAAGCCGCCTGGAACGTTCTGCTAAGGGGACAAGGTCCGAAACGGCAGCGCGGCCTCGGCACGGGGAAGGGGCTCGCGGTGCCGGAGACGCAGCCGGAGCGGGGGCAGCGCGGGCGCGGGCGTCCTTACCGGCGAGCGGGTCTGAGGCTGCGTGTTCATGGTCTGGGGGGCTTGCGGATACACCAGCGTGGTCGGAGCCGCATTCTGTCCTGAGGGGTACGGAGCCTGCCGGGAAGAGAAGCACACGAGCGCTGCAAATTAGCCGTCCCCGACAGCCGCGCCGCGCCGCCCGGCGCTGCTAACGAAAGCTGCGTGCGGAGGAACCTCTCCGTCGTGGTGCCGAATCCGACCGTCCCCAGCACCGGGACGGTGACGAAGCACAGCCCGCACTTCCGAATGCTGCTCCGCGTGCTGCGGACTTGTGCCAGCTGTGTGTTTTATGGAAACTTGGAGAATTCCCTTTCCAAGGGATCTTTGCAGAATCATTAAGGTTGGAAGGGACCTCTAGAGATCATCTAGTCCAACCCCCCTGCTCCAGCTGGGACACCCAGAGCACAGGGCGGCATCCAGGCAGGTTTGGAAGATCTCCAGAGGAGACTCCACAGCCTTCCTGGGCAGCCTGTTCTAGGGCTCTGTCATCTTTTAAGCAAGATGCTATAACTTACCTTTTCTTTAGAGCTTATTACCACAGAGGCAGAAAACCTCCCTCTAACCCTCCGCGGTGGCCGCTCCGCTGGGACGGACGCAGCCTCCCCGACACAGGGACCACTGCGCTTGTGTCACTCCCTGTCACTGTAATTTTACAGCCATCGAGGCAGGATTCACCCCCAACTCCTTACAAGACAGAGCCTGATGCGTGTTTTTAAGGATGCAAAAGCAACGTAAGACATTTCCCTACAGAATAAGCTGGATGTAATGGGATGCTCTCCCTGCGAACACAGCCCCTGGCAGGCGGATATGGATGAATCAAAATGAAGCCACAAGAAGCTGAAAAGAGGAAGGAAATGGTCGGGTCTGGGTCTCCCACGGAGCGCCCATGCTGCAGACCCAGCCTCTCTGCTCTCCCTCTCTACTTCTTTTTCCTCTCTGGACATTAAATTCCAGCTTGAGCTTCTCCTGATTCCAATTAAGACAAAGCAAATGCAAATACATTTCAGAAAGACTATGAACCAAGGGATTTCTCCAGTCTCAGGAAGAGAAAAAAACTCCACAACTGCAGTGGCAGGGAATGACGGTGCCAAATAATCACCCAAAAGTCACCCCATCCCAACCACCTATAGCCACGTTACCTCCCACTGCTGCTGCCTTCTAGACCACTCTCAAGAAAATCACCGGTCATCGCAAACTAGGCACCTATGCAGGAAGTTCAGTTATTTTCCACCTGATTTTCACACCATTTTGGGGCTCGCTTCCCTCCTCTCACTTCAAGATGTGGGGAAAGAGTTCAACTTGCACGCAAAAAAAAAGAAACCTAAATCCAACTTCCATGCTCTTCCCAAAGACCAGATATATAAGAGCAGTTAGGGAAGGGATTTCTGTCTAGAAATGCTTTGGCCGGGGCAACCCCGATGCTGGCAGAAGAGATGGGCCAGCAGCTAAACAAACACGTTGCACAACCATTACCCAAGCGCGAGCACATCCGCTCAGCATGCTCGGCCCCACGGGGAAAAACCTCTTTCCACCGGGAAAACCTCTTTATAAGTGGCTGTGGGTACGAGGTTCTCATATAAGTACACAGTTGCTTAAAAGAAGAAGGGAGGAAAAAAAAAATATCAAACCAGCAACTGAATAAATCAGAGCGATCCGTCGCTTTGCAGACAGGTGGGCTGATTAAAAGTCTGCCGTGGATTCAGCTGTCAGAAGGACTTTTTCTGTGCCAGGAAGCTAAGTAGGTACAAGGAGAAATGTGGCTTTGCACATCTCAGAGGCACACGAAGGGACTGGCGACAAAGCGCTCCCCAGTTTCCTAAATAAACTGCTGGGGAGGCAAAAGCAGGGAAGACACCGCTGCTACGTATCCCATTCTCCCACTGGAAGTATCTCAGCGCTGGCCCCGCAAGCTCTGACGGTCGGGAATTGGGGAGCTGCGGAGCTGCGCCACTTCCCGGGCAGAGCACCTGCCCATCTTCAAGTTTCCCTTGCAGCAACGTTACGTTTGGATGTGGCTCTCCACGGATAACGTTCGTGTCTGTAGGGATTCCTTCGGCTTGCTGATGGCTGGCGGGAAAGTCACGCTTTTCCCGTGTTTTCCCAGCAGGTCTACCCCCTTGTGCTGCACAAGACAAAAATCGCCAAGGAGAAGAGTTATTCTTGGTGGAGGGGCTGGCGAGCGGGCTGGAACACAGCGGGCGGCCGCGCTGAAACCCGACGCTGCGGGCACTGCGTGTGCCGGAAGGGAACGGCGAGGCCGGAGCAGCCCTCGAGTCCGGGCTGCTCCTTACGTAAAGAGGTAAAAATAGTGGACAAGGCACCTCGGCTGCAAAGGTGGAAGATAAATCCAAGGCCGGAGCCACCTGCTCCCAAGTCTCTGGCCTGCTGTGCTGCTTTGGGCCCTCGCACAGAAGCCTGTGGGGAACTGTTTGCATCTCAATTTTTGCAACTTTTCCCATGCAGGGACTTACGGACACTGGCTGCTTCAAGCGAGACACCCAGAGTTGCACTTACGAGCGCAGGAACCGGATGATCCAGGTGGATGTCCCTCCTTGCCGGCGCCCCGCGGTGCCGGATGCTGCTGCCTGCAGTGACTTGTAGGATGTGAGATATTAGTGTGGAGGAAAAAATCACCCTGTGCACTGCCAAAAACCTGGCTCATCTGCAAATACAACACAGCACAGCAAGCTAGACACAGTTACTCAGTGCATTTGTTGCTGAGGCTTCTCTAAGGAGATGCACGGAAACACTCTCACGCTACTCCTGCGCCCTGCTGGCACTACAGCTTTAAAAATAGCCTGACAATGATTAAGCTAATAAACACGGACAATTCCTTACTAAACGCTCCCTGGGTTGACGTTCATTGCTCGCAATCGCGCTTCACCCACCCAGAGTCAGAGGATTCTGCTTCAATGCAGCCCCCGTTCTGCAAGGCTGCTCCCCATCCAAAATGTGCCCCTCTCCATGCACCACCTCCAGAATTTCAAACGTAAATTGCGATAAATTTGCAATTTATTTGGCACCACCAAGCTCAGCATCGTAGCAATCACAGCAGCTCTGTGAAATAAAAGACAAGCGCTGCTTGGCGGCCACTTTCCAGATGCAAAGGATGCCCTGCGTTTTGCTGCATATATTGGTATGCAGCATGTTGAATATTCAAGAAGTCTCCTTAAAACCAATGGTGCAAATAAGCACAGCTGCTCTGCGGCACCCAACGGGGGATGTGGGTTGAAGGCTTCCCGTTTGACACGGAGCTGCAGCTGATGGCACAAATCCCTGCTTCCCATGAAAAAGCACAGCCTGTGCAACGGGAGCAGAGACTTTGCACAGAAAATTCATCAGGAAGCTTCAAGGTTTTTGATCTGGAAGGAAAGCAACAGGAACCAGGATAGCTTAGTGGCTCTGGTTAAATATTCTGGCTTTTTCCAAAAGCCTCAGCAAGCCACATATGTGAGAGGCAGCTCAGCAGGCTCCACTCCAGGTGGCTCAGCCTAGGAAGAGGGTTTTGCCTCCGGAGGGGTTCAGAGATTCACCCAGTTGGTGCTTGGGAAGCAGTAGCCCAAGCGCCAGCACTTGCACCATCCCGCGGGAATTTCCTTTCGGAATTGCTGCTCCCGCGGCTCAGCCTCTGCTCTCTCCACTCCTCGCCGTTTATCTCAGGGCCGCTCATCTGTGTCATTACCGTTAAATTCCTAATGGCCCCTTTATGGCTTTCGATGATTTAGCTCTGCGTGCCCAAGCAGGCAAACGTAGGGCAAGTTACCCTACAGTATTTTGGGATGTGGGAGACGTTAAAATACCCAAAGAAGGGCTTTTACTTCCTTCTTAAATGCTCAATCCCTCCATCCAGGAGCAGGAAAACAGATCACTGTATGTGGGCACACACAGGCAGGTATTACGCACTGGGGAAGATACCTCATTTTTCCCCCCTTTATTGCTAGAAGGAAAAGGCAGCCGTGTTCGGCGCTCTTCCCGAGGGCAGGAATACTAAAATCGATTCATTCACCCTGCCTCAACCCCATGAAGTTAACTGCATGTCCACAAGCACAAAATACATCAGAAAACCTGGCAGATAAAATCTGAGGACGTAAAAAACACACAGTGACGCACTGGTAAATAATGAATTATATGAGCAAATATTGCTGACATTGCTAAACCCATCAAAACTACCCATCTGATTACGAAAACAAGTTCAGATGTACCTTCCACAGATCTGCCACAAAAAGCAAAGGCAGAACATGCTTTTCCTCCATTTATCACCAGTTAACTCCTATTCTCACAGCTAGAGCTGTACTCCTGTATTCTTGCAATACAGAAACCTGCATTAAGGACATGTACTTGGAAGAAATTGGACCTAGACATACAGAAGCACAATAAAGAAAGCTCAAAAGTCAAGTTAGTTTCTTTATCCTTCCCATATGGGCCAGCCCTGGCTTCTGCATTTAGGTAGGGAAGTTTTATCTCGCTCTCCGCGCTCCCATCTCTGCAGTCACCTTGTGCCTGACAGCGGTGCCCGCTCCCCATCTCACGGGATCCGTGTGTTTGTAGCTGCCACAAAATCCCATAGGTGGAAAGCAGGAGCTTCCTGTATGGAAAAGCTCTCCGGGGTGAAGAGTTCAGCAGGAAGCGGAGAAGCGGCTCCGACCAAAGCGTCCCGTTCTCCGAGCCCGGAGACGGCAGCAGCGACACGGGGTATTTGCAGGAGCGCGACTGGCAACACGACGGAGCCTCTCTTGCTGGAGGCAGAAGTTTAATTAAGTTGCACAATTAAATCATACTCCTGCTTGCAGCCCAAATCCTCAAGCAATGTCACTTCATTGCAGGCACCAAACCCCAAGCCCGAAACAGGGGCCGTGAGCGGCGGGAGGCGGCTGCGTTTCCAAAGCTAAGGCAGGGAAGGTCCCTTCGGAGGAGCATTTCCATCCCCTTCCCCTTGCGGGAGCCAAAATCTGCCGCGCTTGTTCCCTGGGGCCTTCCAAAACACCCGTGGCCCTTGGGGAGGGGGGGATGTTGTTTCTCCTGATGGAATCATCTCTCCAGCAACACGTGCTACGTAGTTGCACGGAGCTCAGCGCCTTGCAGGCAGCAGCGGGATGATGACTTCAAGGCTGTGGAATTTGGGAAGGCCGAGGGAAGCAGGAACGCCGGCTTGCGCCGCGGGTTGGGGGCCACGAAACACTCCTCGTTGCCTCCAAAATCCTCTAGTTTTGCTGCAGAATCTCATTTGGGAGGGCAGCACATTGCCCGGGGCCCAGCATTAGGAAATGTTCACAAAGAAGATGGACAACAAGACAGTCCCTCGCTCTGACTATTTGCAAAAGGTAGAAAAATGACTGAAAAAAAAACACCAAGCAGCAGCACTGCACAAAATCAGCCATTTCTGGTTATTTAAATAAAGTCAGAGGAAAGCCAGCTGCATAGGCACTGACATACATTTGTCCTTGACATTCCTCCTCCATGAGAAATATCTCCTGCTTTCACAGCTCTGCCTCTGCAAACTCCTCACTTCAAACTGTAAGTGATATTTGAGGCTGAAAAATATCTATTTGAGTGTGTATCTGCATGGCCAGCGAGGCTCCTACCTTGAAAAGATTCGGGTTTAAGAAAATTCCTTCAGTCGTGGTTCCGGGGAAGAAAATGTCCACGCCGGGAGCAGATATTAGCTTAACTGAGGTCTCACCTTCCCAAGCTTCTCACCTGGGCACTGTTGTTATATTGTTGAGAGAGAAACGTTGAATTGCTGCGAGAAAAGCCAGCGGGAAGCCGTTTGTCTGCAGACCCACGTCTGCTCGGTCCCTTTATCTCAAAGGGAAAATAGTGGGATTTCATGGGGCTAGATCCAGGTGAAAAGAGCAACTGCACTGGGAGAGCAAACCAAGCCAACCCCGGGCGCTGCAGAACGGACCATCGGAGCTTAATACTCAAATGCAGCATCGGACGGGGCCAAAGTGAGATATATATGTAAGAATAATCAAAATTAGAGTGTCACAACCTCTCAGAAGTTTACGCAAGCCTCTAAATAACATTAAGTTAATTAAAGTGCTCTCTGGGGCTCTAAGTGCCTATTTGAAGACTCTTGAAGGCACAAAACAGAGCCCACTTCGTGTCACCATCGGTTCCACCTGCAAAAGAGAGGGTCAAGCGAGGGGACCCCGCAATAGTGACCACATCTGGGGGGAGAGGGGAGCAAGTGCCCAAGAGGGGAGGGAATAACCCAAGCCCACTGCTAGCGCCGGGCGCTCTCGGCCCGAGCCGTGCCGGAAAGCAGCCTTTTCCTGCCTGCCTGCGTGCTGGCTTGGCGCCCGTCCCACTCCCTACGTACACACTGACTCAACAGGAAAATATCAAGGGAAGAGAAGCTCCAGAAGAATTATTGAAGAGGCCATGTAGAACATGCCCATTTTTCCCCTCTCATCTGCCACACCATTAGCTCTGCTGGGCTCACCGAGCTTCCCAGGGATGAATTTCTTGATCCATGGCACAGGCCAGACAACGTTTTACGTTGTCTCCTTTGCCACATGATGCTTGGTCTTCAGACCAGAGCCAGTATTTACCAGTTACCACGTGTATTATATACATGCTCCTATACACATATATATGAAGCGTTCCTTAGATGACCTCAGTGGTTTCCACACATTTCCCACAAAAAGGCTGGCTGTAGTTTAGCACTTCACCCAAATCAAGGTGGTTGGCAGGAAGAGGAGTGGGAAGCACAACATGGCGCTTACCACCACCTTCCCGGCCATTCCCAAGAAATCCACAGTGTGTCCTCCTGCCTTCTGCTTCCACGTAACTGTCCTCCTTAATATCCGACCTACTCGCATCTTCCCACACTACTGCATTTACTCCAACAAGTATAAATCAAACATGGAAGAGCTAAACCATAAAATTTACCTTTATTTCAATCCTTACTATTTTTCCCACCCCACTCTCCCTGATCCCTCTTCTCCCATCTCCTCCAGCATCCCCATTACCTGTCTCTCTTGCCCCTTCCCAAGATAAACTTCCTCACTAACACAAACTACAAAAAGCCAATTTATTTCCCCTATCTATTAAACGCTCTTCCTCTCATCTTTGTTATAACTCCTACTTAGCTCCTCTGTTTCTCCCTTATCAGCCTTTCGTCGCGTTCCTTTGGTTAACGCTCATTTTTCTAATTCCTTTTCCTGGCCCATTTTGAGGGAGAACCGCGGAGCTGCCGCCTCCTGCGCAAACCGCTTGAGCTGGAAGATCCCGACGGGAGCGACTCGCGGCTCTTTCAGAGGATTTGGAAGGAAAGCGTTGGCCGCAGCCGGCAGCAAAGCGCGTTGCTCTCCAGCGAGGACACTGTTATTTCTAAAGCCGGTGCTAGTACAAGCGGTTCAGTAAAGCAGCAACGAGGGATGAACGGCTAAGAAACCTCCGTGGGGCCTGTAAGTCGGTGCGAGGCTCGAGCAGCACAGAGCACATCCCGTGCTCAAGGTTTAGACACCGGCCACCAAGCGCGCGGAGACAGTGGATTGGAGCAGCGAAGCCAGGAATCGCTCCGGAACAAAGAAAGGAAAAGAGGGGAGGCCGGGAAAGCTCTGCTCCAGCGCCCGCTCTTACCTGTGAAAGCCCAGGGGACGCCGCGTGTCCCGGTGGCGTGGCAGCAAGATTGGGGTGTCCCTTGCTTATGTCATGTGCAGAGTAAGGGGACGGGGCAGGAGGACCCGGCTGTCTTGCTACTTGTGTTACCTGTGTGGAGATAAACTGTTAGTAAAACACAGTATTAGTAATCTGCTCTGCAGAGCCGTGACCTTCCTCTTAGCAGAGGCCCCAGCACTGGCTTTCTGGGTTTGGTCTTGGGTTTTGAGGAGCAGCTCAAGTTAGTCCCTGTGTCTTGGGAAAGCGGGGAAGGCCCCCAGAAGAACGGCCTCAGCTCAAGTCAGCGCTGGAGACGCGCGGGGGCTTCGCTGCCGTGGCTCTGCTCTGCCACAACCCTTCGCTTGCAGCCTCGGGAGCTTCTCCTCTTCCAGCCATGAGCCAAACCGAACCCTGCGGCGATTCTGCCAAGGGAGCCAAGTCGACAAATGAGCGGAAAAACTGCATCCTGCCCTCCTGAAGGGCGGCCCAAAGGGCTTCTCAGCGCCAGGGCTGGTCCATCCGTAAAGAACGAAGCACCAAAGCAATCCTGCAGGGACTTTATCCACCTCCTCAGCTTTTAGGGAAAAGAGCCAGCACGACACATGAAGCAAAATACTGGAAACGGTGCCCACAGCACCATGGCTCGCCTCCACGGGAGCAGCCTTACACTGCAAGCATCTAACAGGCTGATTCCACAGTCATTGTAATAAAAAAGGGGAAATCAAAGTGGAAAAATCTCTATATAGCTCAGGACTAAATGCTTTCCCAAGCCCTTTTGCTCCAAGCACGGATGCCTCTCACTGTGTCACCCTGACCAGCGAAACCAAGAAGGGTGACCCGGTGCCAGTGCTTTACAGAGTGACTGTTTTACAAGTAAAATGGAAATTAAAACTGCAAGTAACTCCGGTCGGGGGTTAAAGATGACAAGGAAAGTCTCTTGACCTGGGAAGGAAACGTGGGGAAGCAGGAGAGATGTGGCAGGAACGGTGTCCACGAAACGCGTCGGCTGCTGCCGAGTTGCGCAAGGAACCGATGGGTTGTGGACATGGGTCTAGATCCCAACATCTGCTGGGAAGCTCAGTTAATGGAATGAGCATAAAATCACAGTGCTGCGGTAACGCAACAAGGAGCTCAGACTACAGCCAAATGTAATCCACTATGGATCTAGTGGAGTTTCCCACGAGGAACCCCCGCAGTCCTTGCTCAGGGGACACACAAAGCTGATCGGTCCCTGCAGATCCGCATGTTTGGGGTTTTCCCAGCGAGGAAAAGCCTTGGAGAGGAGACGGGTTCTTCTCTTCCACGTAACAGAGCACAAACACAGGCCTGTCTTTGCACTCGCCCCGAGGAAGGCACCGGGATGAACACGTAGCACTCCCTTCCTGCCAACACCGGGCATCGCTCTGAATAATTCAGTTATCGCCTACCCGAGAAGGTGTCGGCACACGGAGGCGTGAGGGGAGCTCACGGATTTATGGATGGAGACAAGTGCTAAGGAAAGAGGAACTTGCTAAATCACTGTGCTCGTGCCAGAAGGAGGAATGGAAAGCGAGATTCTCCAAGCTCACTGCATTGGTTCTGGGACGCTTGGCCTCCAAGGCTGGGGGCTTGAGGGTCTGTTCATCCCACAACACACGGGATGCATCTGGGATTATTAAGCGAGCGAATACGCTTTTCAAATCCAGCGAGGAAATCAGTCTCCTAAGCAGTGAATATATTTCTGCACAGCAAATACAGAAATATTAGTGTGCTCGAGCATTCTTCTCTTCCCTGGACCAGGCAGCAAGAAGCAGCAACGTCTCCTCTTCAGGTGCTCCCGATGCCCTCGGGCTGGTGCAAAGGGCTCCGGGGAGGCGCTCGGCAGCGTCCTCCTGACTCGCATCTCGAGCTGCAGCGCAGAGGGCGACGGCGGCTAATCCTGCGTAATCTCTTTTCTATGGGATTCTCCTCATTGCCGGAATATCCTTCCAAAGGACACGGAGGCAGCGCCCAGCTCCTCCAAAGGGTGCCAGGTTGAAGCGGGGGCCGCTCGGACTCCCCTGCTGCAGGAGAGGCCAACGCAGGGCAGGCTGGAGTCCCTGCCGAACGCCACGCGAGGCACAGAGGGTCCTCCCGAACGGAGCGAGGAGGAGCGCTCCCACGTGAGCCTTCATCCGTGCGGAGCTCAAGGCGAGTCTCCCAACTGGAAATGTCAGGGAAGCGGCTCCTTCAGCACCTCCGTTTCCCACCACTGCCTTTAGCTCCTGTCTTCAGCTACCAGCACTCAACACAACCGCCCTACGGGCTCAGCAGAGACACCTCCGAATTAGCCCCGATGACTCAAACCAGACCCAGCTCCAGCAAAGCTGCACAAACCCCAGCGCCCCACACTCGTCCCCACACTTCTAGGTGCCCCAAATTAACACATGCATCAAACTTGCCTGGATATGGAAATATTTTGGCATAGAAACTGGTTTTCCTCTTCAAGACGCTGCACGTTTTGGATGCTACAGCAGACGCATAAATAAAGGTCTTAAATAATTTCTTGACGTATAGAGTCAGTAAGCACTTACAGAAAGAAACCCTAAATCTCTGTATCCAAATATACTGTTTTCCAATACTGACAGGGAAATTATTACAAGATTATTTCACTGAAGATTAAATAATCAGACTATTTCTGAGTGGGAAGATGAAGTAATCAGACTATTCCTGGGCATGATTTGCTTTAAAATAACTCTGTGGTGGGATTTATTTTGAAAGACAACTACTAAATATCCATATTTCCCACAGAATACTACCTAAGGCAAATGAGGATTATCTAGCAATGGGTTAGGGGCTCTTGTTTTTAATGTTTCGCTGAGAACTGAGTCACTAGATGGTACGAGACCACAGGGCTCTTCCTAAGCCCTCTCCGAAATTATATATATGGAAAAGCTGCAACGCATCCTCCGTGAGGAAACCCACAGAGACAACTGTGCAAATAAAACGGGAATGAAAAGCAGCCTCAGTGTGTACAGTGATGCTCTCGCACCTTCGTAGCACACGTTTGTCTGCAAAGCTAGATAAATCATATATGAAACATATCAGAAATAAAAGAAAGATGTATTTGTGGCAAGCCCAGCCCCTGAAGAGGCAGCACCGTCACCTGGGTACTCACTGCAGGGACCCGGGAGGAACAAGTTTGATCTCTGACCACAAAGCCTGCATCCTAATCCGTCTTCTCCAGGACTTACCCAAAACCTGCAATTTGCCAAAGGCTCTGGGGCAAAGCAGAGAAATTTCTCCCTTCTCCCTACAATGCCAAGTTGCCTTGCAAACCTGTGTTTTCCCAAAGCCTCGCACAGGGATACTCCCTGCCCGGCATCTATTCTTGTAACCTATCGAAGAGTGATTTTTTTCCACCCTGAGAAGCTATTTCAGGTCATTCCTCACAGTTACCGTTACATTTTACATTCATTTAAATTTCTGCAGTCAGATTTTCCCAGAGTTGGCTGAATTACATCTTTCCCGAGGAAAAAAAAGATGAAAAATAAACATTTTTCCCCCACAAAGAAAGGCATTCTAATTTCCTTCAAGTGGCTTTTAAGTGCTGCAGGGGGGATGGAGAGGATGAAAGAAACTCAATGATTCTTCTGACTCTGTAAATCCCCATCCTTCAGCCCTGGTTTTACATGCGTGTCCGTCCCTATGTGCTGCACGTTACTTACACACACCGGGAGGAAAAACCTCATAGAGCAGCTTATGTTTTTCTATAAGCAGCTTATGTTACTGTCTAAAACACAGGGAAGTTCTCACATCCACAGCTTTTCTTCCTGTTTTCCAAATAATTAAAAGCACAGCTTTTTTTTTTTTTTTTTTGGCATTAAAACTATTCGCACTATTCCACCAGAAAAGCACAATATTACTTTCCCGGGGCTGTGCTGATATAGCAGAGCATATAAATAATAGTGTGCTTCCAACTATTGCTATTTGGGATTAAAAAAAGGGAGAAAAAAAGCTAGGAATAAAAACAAAATGGTATCAGATGCTCACAAATAGACTGCTCCATTTCTAGGCTGAACTTCCTCGCTCGTGAAGTTTTATAAACAAATACACAGGACTGGGAGCCAAAAAAACCTCCCCTGAATGCTGCCCAGACATCTCCTTTGCTCCACAACACCAAATGGGGCGTTTTGAACACGAATAATCCCAGCTCACTTTGCCGATAAGACGCTCTGAGTTGTGCAGCAACCTGTTGCATCGAGAGCTGCCCCATTTCGCCCCATTATGGTGTGTTCACACGCAACAAAAATCACAGAGAACGTCTTTGGGAGGCCAATGGAGGTGTTGGAAAGGTGTAGGGGAGGTTTGGCTCTTGCTCTGCTTGTGGGGAAGCCCACGAGGCTTCGGGACCGCGCGGATACTCACAGTGCTGTACACGGCGGAGACGGTCGGCGTGAAGATCCGCTCCTCGAGGGGCTGCTGCACGGGGCCTCGGGGCAGGCTGCAACACAGCGTTAAGGAAAAGGGCACGAAAAGGCACAAGAATCGTAGGAAAAACTAACCCCAAACCTCAGGCCGTTATCCCAGCAGCTTCCAGCACGGCAGGAAGGAGACTGGGGCGCTCAAGGAAGTGCGAGTGAGGGAAGCACCAATAGCCAGCGGCTCATTGGAGCCATTCATGGGCTCGTTAGCTCAGGAAATATATCCATAAAAAAATCCAGATAACGGAGACACTTCCGGCAGCAGAATCCGAGCGGGCTCGGCTGCGCCAGCACTTGCACCCCATCCCCATCTGGCTGCAATGGCACTCGCAAGCTGGGAGATTTCGGGAACGATTAAAGACACAGCGGGAGAAGGGAGGCACGGAGAGGGAACACAGCGCATGCCAGCAGAATCCAGCATTTTTCTACAACTCTAAAGCTGCCATAAAAGCAGGATGCTGCGTTTTAATTAGACGGCCGTGTGAAGCTGAGATTTCTCCAAAGCGACCGGGAAAAAATTCCCCAGCGGAACTGTCTGCCGGCGCATGCCAAGGCGCTGCGGAACAGCGTGGACTTGAATCCCTGCGGGAATTTCCCCTTGCTCGTGCTCTAACACCACAGCAAAGCTGCAACACTGCAACATCCTGAGCACTCCTAGGCCACAGAGAACCCGGAAAAAATGGAAAATTGGCTCTGCTGGAGCAGGTTTCACTGACATGCTGTTGTTTTTGAACCTCTGGAGAGGCGACGGCATCTTGGGGAACACGTGCCAATGAAGCCTCGGAAATCTGTTTCGTTTTAAGAGTGTTATTTATGGCTGGATGTGTCAGCGTTGATTAAAACTCCTGTTGAGACGCGGAAAAAAATGATGTTTAAGAACCTGAACGGGACCCATTCGTCTTCAAGTGGCCTGTCCGGATCGGCCACCTCCAATCCTCTCGATGCTCCTGCTGCAACTTCCCTAAATTCACCTGTGCCACCTGACTGCAGATCAGGAGGTGTCTTCCTTGGGACTCACGAGGTGGGGAATGAGGATGCTCCAGGCGGGCTCTTTGGGCAGAAGACCCTGCCTGTCACCGCACTCAGGTCCTGCACGAGCAGCACGACCCATTTTGGTATCATTTGCTCCCTCACCTTAGAGCACTAAAAATGAGAGCATTTCTGTAATGAAAATAGGTTTTTTTTTGGTGGCCAGAGGCTGTGTTTTTTCTCCAAAAATACTTCTGGAGTTTGGCAGCATCCACTAGGTCACCTTCTGCGCTCCCAGATGATCCAAACATCTGGGCGCTCTGGCAGGAAGGCAGCAGGTTCCCCATCTCAGTGCTGGAAACGCAGTAGCCTACGGATTAGCTCCTCCAGACACAAATCTTTCCGCAGAAGTTGGTTCCAGGGGGAGCAGAGCTGTCATGATTTCCTGCTTCCCGCTCACTTGCTTCCCGCTGCCCTTCCTTAGGGAGTGCTGCGCTCAGCCTGCTGAAAACCCCCACTCCCACTCGGGACATGGGAGCTTGAGGGATCGGCAAAATGAACCCCATGTGTGAGTGAGCAGCTCTTGCCACTTCGTGTGGCACAGTAGGTGTTACCACCGCCAAGCGACGTGGCTGGAGCGCAGTCCGGCACCAGCCGGGGAGAAATCCAAGTGCGACGGCCCAACACGGCGGTTCCCACATTTGCAGATGCTCGTTGGGCAGGGAAGGGAACGGGAGATTTCCAAGGTTCTCGAGCTGATAGTTTAAAAGGTGGCTTCTTCCTCTCCTCCCAGCGATGTTTGGAAACTTCCCGCCGGCCCTTCTCATCAAAGGAGACGTGATTCCCCACGGCAGAGGCAAAGTGATTCGCTCCGGCTGCAGAGCGGAGCTGGTGTCTCCAGCAGAAGGAAAAAAGCCGATTCAAACTGGTCTCCTTTTGGACAGGTTCTGTTTCCCGCCACTTCCACAAGCCGGTTGCCACCGTGCGCAGGGAGCCGGCGTGGACTCCCAGGGAAAGCTGTTTAATCCCAACATGAAACCGCAGCCTCGCGGGCTGAACCAATAAACCCAGGGAAGAGAAAGGCTCCGATTTCCTCATCTCCACAGAACGGGAAGCGAAGAGAGGCACTGCAAACACCCCGAGCCCAAAGGGGAGGAGGAGGAGGAGGCAAGGCATCCTTCATCCCCACCGCCCACCACGCAGCATCGCCACCACCTACCTGGAGCTCTTAACCAGCTTATCCTGGCACAGACGCCGGGGAAGCGCCGCACAGGCGCCGGGGGTGACCAAGGGACAAGGCTTCTTTAAGTAATCCCCGAGGTCAGAGCTGAGGGCTGGGCAGGCTCCTCTCTTCCCTCCGGCGCCGCTGGCTTCACCCGGACGTCCCTGGAGGAGAAGCAGCGCCGGGACCCGCAGAGGTCTCCTCCGTAGGTGCCCTGCTCCATAGCTCCTGAAAAGCCTCTATCTGGGCTGCTTCGGGATGTGGAGCTATCCGGCACCGAGTCCTCATGGAAAAGGCCCCTTGAGGAGGGGACTGGTTTTCCGTGGAAAATGGGGCTGGGACGCGGCAGTTCCAATGGACAGAGCCAAGAAAATCCCCCACTTTGGGGCAGGTGAGCAGGGGAACCTGCCCTCCCCGTACACAAACCTTTCCCATTCCTCCCCAGCCACTCCGCTCTCGGTCCTTCCCAGGTTTCACAGCAAAACAAAACTCACAAAAGGATTTTTCTCACCAAACATCATTTGGTGGCCAAAGAAGCGACGCTGCAACAGCCGCCTGTGTTCAAACCAGAAGTGCTTCAACCAGGCACTTCTGTGGCCACCTCTCTCCTGCACTGCACAAAACATGTCCTTATTTTTTGAGGGAGGAAGAGCAACCCTGGAGCAGTAAACGGCACACAGAAAACACACTTCACATCCAGTTATGCTACCTGCTACCGGCAAATTAGCTCTTAATTTCTCCAGGGACTTCCAAAATATATTCCTCAGGGATTGCAATGGAAGCAGCAGCAGCTAGCACAGGTCAGGTTTTACATCCAGAATTTCTGTTTTTACCTAAAATGGGTTTTTTTGCACCATGCACTAATCTTCTTTGCCACATGCTGATCCCAACCAACAGCTCCCGAGGAGGAACCTGCCTGGAAATCCCCAACAGGATTCCCAGGCCTTAAATTCCCATTCTCTTAATCCAACCTGCCACAGCCTGAAGGACTCGAAAAACTGAAGTTTTCCAAGTGAAGCGGTTCCTCGCCTAGTCAGATAAAATGTAGTATTTTTACATTTAAGGGAGCTAACGGCGCCGGTCCCACAGCTGTTGGGAAACCATATCACTTTGTGACTTTAAGGAGCATCTTTGTCATCGGGGTTGGGATGAAGTCAAGCAGAGGGACCCTCGCAAGCGGCACTAAGAAATAACACAGAGCATGGGTGCAAGCAAGTTCTTACTGACTTCCTGGCAGGAAAAAACGGAGTTGAAAACACAGGGAAGAGAGGAAAAATTAAGAAAAAGGATGAAAATGAGTGGGAAAAAAAGCAAGTCAGGCAAGGTTGACTCTTAAAGTAGACACTCCTCTCAAAGCTAATGCAGGAGCTTGTTTTGCCCTCATGTGACTCACCTCTCGCACGCTGCCTGCTAACTGCCCAAGTCTCATCCCGTGCCTATAGTTACGCGGTTCAAAACCATCCTAAAAACCATCTCTCCTCCCTCGAGCTCATCCAAAGGGAGCCGAGCTCCTCGGGGCGGCTGCGACGTCGGCACCAGCCACAACTGTGTGGAGCTCGGACGGCGGAGGCAGGAAAGGAGGAGCAGGAGAAAGGGCACTCGAGGACACCGAGGGAGATGGCACAAACCCCACCTAAATCCTTCGGAAAAGCAGCCACACGGATGCCACTCGAGGGCTTTTTGCAGCTGGTTCTTCTCTGCAACAACTTCAAGAGCTTTTGGGGGCAGAAAGGAGTGAGAGAAGAGCAAACCTGGCTCGGAACGGGGCTCTGACGACCCAAAATGCAAGTAGGGTCCCGTGGCGAATGCAGGTTTTGTTGGGCTGCAAAACTTGGCGCATTCACACAAGAAAGTCGCAAGGCCCGTTTTCACCGAACGTCCACAGTCCGTAGTTTTAAGCTCTTGGGATGCACTTCCCCTTTGATCCACAGGAGCCCGAATTTCTTCAGCCCCAAGCTCAGCGCTCGCTTCAGGAAATTGGAGGGGATTCAGAGACGGCTTCGTTTAAAGTTCAGACTCCCCCGACTGGGCTGCGCTGCCACACAGCAATTTTACCCCAGGGGCACTTCCTTACAAAGCTGAAACTCAAAAAGAAGAGGCAGGAAAATAAAACAAACCCCAACCCAACCCTGGAACCAGATCCCGTAGCACAAATAACAATTACAGACAACCGAGCAGAGCTCAACAAGCGCTGCCGCGACCGCCTGGCTTTTCCCAACATAGGAAAGGGTCTAGAGCAATCAGTTTCTAGCAATTAATTAAAATATTAGATTTGTAGCTCTCATGGTTGGGGCAAGTCTCCAAAGGCAAAGCTAAATGGAAGGTGACCCAGGATTTCCTTCCCAAGCGCAGAGATAGTACCTGTCTCCTCAGCACTAGGAGTTTAAAACAGTTGATAAAGTTGGGAAAATCACTAGTCCCAAAACTAGGGATTTTTCATCTTGCCTGACACGCACTCGCTCCGGGGACGCTGCCCAATATTAGTGTTTGGTGGCCCAGGGAGAAGGGGAGGAAAGACCTCCCCCAGTCCCCCAAAGCTCACACGCTAAGGGTGTGATTTTCGTGTCAGGGCGATGCTGAGGGACTGCACAACTGCTGAACACTGCTCTCCAACTGCCTGCACTGCCACTTAGCAAAAGCAGCTGCTTTAGTCAGAGCTTCCATCTTCAGCTGGCTAATGCACTAAATAACTAAATTAAACAGGACAACACGGAGGCTGGGGCAGTCCTGAGCAGCAGGAGCAGCCCTAGAGCCAGCCCGGATATCCCGCTGGCTCCTGAAATGTAGGAACGAGGCAGGACGGGGCTGCCGGGAGAGAAAGGGAGGCCCCAAGAGTGGCACAAAAGGCCGGAGCGCTGGCTGCGCCGAAAGGCGCCGCCTGAAAGGCCCCTTTGTCCCCGCGGTCAATGGGAGCCTGTTCAAGGGCCCCATAGCGAGCGAGGAAGGCGAAGGCGGGAGGAAGGGGAGCACCGTCCCTTTGGGGACGTCTCCCGCGCTGCTGAGCCCCCCAAGCCGCCCGGCTTTGTCCGAGAGCCTCCGCGGGCCCTATCTATAGGGAGGGGTGGAAAAGCAGACCCTGTTCAGCTTCCCGGCTGGCCCTCGCTTCCAACAACGCGCCCTTGTTCCCCACGTTCCTCCTCCACGGCCACTACGTCGCGGAGCGGCTCCTCGCCTCGAGACGAGTAGCTTTTCTAAGAGAAAAATGCGGAAAAATAGGACTTCCTGGCAACTGCATGAAGCAACACTTCAGAAAAACCAGCACCTCCTTTTCTTGGCGTCACGCAAGAGCTCAGCAGCGTGAAGGGGCTCCGTGCAAGGCCAGCAAACCCCAAAGGATGCAGGAGGAAGGCCCAGCTGGGACGCTCAATCCCATCCCATGCTTGCCGGGGGGGTTCTGCTCAGTTGGTGGATGGTTTGGGGGGTTTCTTGGGGCTTTTGCAGGTGGGAAGCAGCTCCGCGAGCGGGAAAGGGGAAGCTGGAAAAGCAAAAGCCCTTACATAGCAAAACGCGGCCACGGCGTCGGGCGGGTTTCACAACCTGCTCTCGTGGCGCCTCTTCTTTTAAACCCAGGGAGCTGCACGTTCTCACATCCACATGTCCAGTTACTGATGGAGAGTTAAACACAAGGAGAGGGGAGACTGAGCAGAAAGAGCAACAAAAAGGTCCTGCGGACAACTTCAGGTAGCTCTTTACATGCTAGGAATCCTAACAGAGGCCGCAGGCGCTGCAACGTGCAACTCCGACACTCCGTCTTGGAAAACAAACACTCCAACAAACAGCCGTTTCAGACTTGGTGATGACAATTAGGAAACTGCAGCATTTAGGAACCTGACGTTTATAATAGAAGTTACTCCATAAAAAGGAAAAGAAAGCAGAAGCTCTCCTGGAGGGGATTGCGTAGCACTCGAGCACGACATGCTGCCTTTCTCCTTCAGTATTTTGTTATTTGATTATTTATCCGAAACCTCCACACAGGCGCCCTGGATGTGGCAAAGGGAAGCCCGATGCCCAGCACTCAGATTTGCAATTCCCACTTGGCGCTAAGTAACTATTTGCTTGAAAGCACCAAGAGATTCATCCCACACAAGCAGTGGCCTTTTGGGAGCCACATGGACACAAGGTGCTGCAGGGAAGCTGATATTACTGCAAATAAAATGGTGTTACTGAAGAGGGTTCACTAGGCACAAGTGTGGCTAATTTTCATTTTAGAGCAATCACTCTTTTCACTGGAAAGACTTTCCTTGTTTTGAAGAGAGATTTAGCAAATCAGGCATTCTGGTACGCTGCAGCCTCAAGCCACACCAACAAGGTAAGGAAACTCCTTTAAAATCATCCGGATTCACCCACTGGTAGCTGCTTTCACCAAAAGTCCTACCATTTTCATGAGCTGGAGAAGTAAAGCCACAGCAAAGCAGCAGTTTGGTTCCTCTGCTAAGGGAAGAGCTGCAGCTGAGTGGCACTTCGCCCAAATCCGGCTCTCTGGAAGGCACCTCGCTGCAGGTAACACATGGAGAAGGGCTTCGGATGCGGGAATTCACACTCCAATCCTTGCAATTCCCACCGTCGCACTCACAGCTGTGGCTTGAGCACAGGGCCATGGTGACATGTGGATGCTGGGCGAGTTCTTGTCACCATTTGGGCAAGTTGCTTGCAGTGCTTTGGAAGAGGAGAGCAACAAGTGTCAGCACTTGCCACATCACGCGGGGCTTCCAGCAGGAAAAGCTTCTGGCCAGGAACAGTACCTGGAGCACCTGCTTAGGCAAATTTTAATCACATCCTGAAGTCATCCCTGAGCTTTGCTCTTCCAAGAAATCCAAGTGCAAAAGGTGATTAATTTCAGAGTGACTCACAGAGCTCTTTCCCAACACAGATCTAGTGTTTCTTGGATGCAAGAGGAGCTTGTCCTGCCATCACCACCGTCACCAAGTGGCTGGACCTGCTTCTACTTCAAAACTGCCGAAGATCCACTCTGTCAAAGGGCGTTTTGCTCAGGTCGTCCTCAGCACAGAGGTATTGACTAGTTGGGGAGCAGCACGTGCCAATTCCGGGCTAAAAATAACTGGATTACAGGAGTGACAGTCAATTGTAACTCCATTATTCAAATCTTGATTAAATCTAACGTTGAACATGTTTCTTAATCAACCTGCCTCAAGTGACTACTTGAAAGCTAATCTCTCAGAGCCCTTTTCCAGGCTGGAGAAGATTCTTCTATAGTCAAAACACACCAACGAGCAGGCAGAAAGTAAAAATGATTCCCTGCAAAGCTCGGGCTTTCCAAAAATATTTGGCAAAGCACTGGATGGAATTTTCTTTTTTGGTCTGTTTCATATAAACACGATGTAAAACGAAGTTATAACAAAGTCTTGAAATGCCCTTCAGGGTCTAAAAACGAACTAAGCTGCGAGGGAAAGGAGAACAAGGCACTTCTTGGTACGTGCAACAGAAAAAAAAAACACCCTCAGATACTATTAGCTGCATTTATTCTTACAATTAGCTACAGCAGAAGGAAAAAATAAACAAACTTCATTACCTGAAGGACAGAGATATCTTAACACCGCTTTCTTCTGTGAGGTTCTGTACTGGCCTCTGGCTACCAAGTGATTTGTAAATGCTAGAAAACGTATTTATACAAGAGAGTGTTTAGCAGAGAAATCCCTGCATGTTCAAGGGGCGGCTCTGCCCGCTGCAAACCTCCTTCCAGAGAGGACAGGGCGCAGACACGGCGAGAGAGCACTCGAGTTTCTGCTGCCTACGGGCATCTCTACTCCAGCTGATAACCACATACATCCCAGGCAAAGGGAACCCGCCAGCTCCTCCCAAAACGAGCCTTTCCCTAAAGCTTTAAAGATGGAAGCGGACGGGAAGGGCTGGAGGAGAAAAGTTGGGAAGTGAAAGCTCTTAATAAAAGCTACAAGGCTACAGCCACCAAAAAGAACAACCCAGGGCGGGCTGGACAGCGAAGCCAAGGGTTTGCAAGGCTACAAGGGAAGCTCCTATCTCTCAGGCAGCACAAGCAGAAATGGCCCTGCTAACTACTGACAGCAGCATCGAGCTGTAAAAAAATGATATGCAACTTCACTCGTCCAGTGAGGGTCTACGAGATACTCCAGGAACTAAATTCTCGGGGTTTTCAACATGATCTTCTGAAAAGCCTTGCTTTTATCATGCTGTTGGTTGAGCTCGAGCCATTCCCCTAAACCCGAGTGCACCAAGGACAACCTCCTTGCTCCAATTTCCCTTTAGGGAAGGACTTATTTGCACCAAGGGACCTGCCATTACAGGACCAGAGGAAGTTCCCAGGACAGAAACAAGTTCATCAGCACTCAGTTGTGGCAATTTTAACCCGCTACGAGTCTAAATTTACTCCCTCATTCACCAGGCTACATTTCCTACCGCGGCACTAATGCTTCACGCTGTGAATTCGTGGTAAGAACTGGATGTTTGGCCAGTTGAGCTGTCAGGAGGCATCACGGTGACAGCAGCGCTGTCACCCGGAGCACGCGTCCTTCCCGCGCCTGGCTCGTTTCAGCTCCTCGTGCTGCGGCACCTCACCGGTTTCCCCCATAATCTTCATTTCAGAGGATTATCCCAGTTATTCCAATGAATTTAAGTCCTCCAGGTGCTCCCTGGAACTGTCTCAGCTTGCTCAGAGCTCAGCAATGTGTGACCAAGTGACACAACATTGACTCACCTGGAGTTTGCACGGGCTCCAACGGATCCCACGCCACTGGGTATTTTAGGCTCTCCAAAACTTTGCAGGTTTTATTGAAGATTTTTGATACTATCACCAATACCATTAAGCTGAATAACTTAAGCTCACAGAGCAGCCTGTAAGTTACACCTTGTAATATTTCCATTATCAATAAAAATTCTGCTTTTTTTCCCCCCAGAAAAATACCACTTTCGATAATTTCTATGCTTTGACACAAACACAGTGTTAGTTCAAACATATCCTCCAAAACCACAGCAAGACATTGAAACCAGCCTCGTTTCAGTAACACAGCAACTCGCAAGGCTGCTCTCACACATGAATCAAACTGAAACAGGAGCAAACCTCCAAGATTTGGGCAAGCAGAGAGGGGAGCAACACAATGTTCATTACCTTCTACCTTGCTAAGGCTTCCCAAACTCAGGAAAAGCTGTGTTGACTAAGGTCTTGAACTGTGTTAAGTCTTCTTAGTTTGTGGTTTTAGAGCATCGAAGAAACTCAAGGAAGGGCAGCGTGATTTCTTCTCCTGCTGTCCTGAGGAGACACCACGTGAAGTCTTTTCTCCTGGTGAGAGTGGGATGGCTCTGGCGGAGCTTCCTGCACCACTACTCCTGTCTACGTGCTCTAATTATCACCATACTCTTACTCCAGAAGAAGAAGGTCTCATTCCCACCGAGTTCAACCACTTGGAAAGGTTGCACTGGATGAGAAAGCAGCCCGTTTCTGTCCATGTCAGACAAAGAAGCCAAAGGGAGAAACAATTTTTATAACACAATAAGAATGAAGACCATATAATTTTCCTTTCAGGAAAGAAAAAAATAAAACACTGTCCCATTAACCTAGTTACACACCCTGGAGCAATTTGACTCAAGTCCCATCAGCAACAACCTGCCATCACTGGAAGGGAGAGTGCATTCCAGGACATCTTCCAAACATGTATAATAAAACATAAGAATAGCATGTACGAGAAAAATTCACTAGCCTAAAAGCTTTCTGTTTTTTTTTTTACTCACCCCACTTTGATCCTTTTTAAGGATCTTTGCTATTTTATTCTTCCAGCTGCGCAGACAAGAAGTTCCTGGAAGTATCATCAACAGCAAAGCCACTACAAGCAGTCACATCCACTATGTACTCTTAAAATTGCATACATAAACATTTTAATATGCAAATCCCATATACAAAAGTCCCCTTTAAAGCTTTTCCTCCATCTACAGCAACCCTGCTGTAACAAACCCCAGCTCCTTCTGCCCCATTCTTGTGGGGATGCTCTTTGCAGTTGCACATAAAACATGCTCAAGTCACAGATGAAGTTTGCTATTAGAGAAACAGTGATGCCACCCTCTATAATTCCCCAGAGTCAAAACTACAGCAACTCTAATCATATTAGAGGATTTGCACACAACTGAACTTGACAGTTGACTAGCCCTGAAATTGCTGGATTAAAGAGAGAATGAAAATAGAGGTTGCCTACATTTTCTAAGGGGAAAATCTTCACTGGGAACTCTCAACTATCACACAGAAATGAAAAGGAGGCACATTTGCCACATCCAAATATTATTTATCAATAGAAAGGAGTAATTCAACCAAAAGGTGGCTGACAAAACCCACATACACAAATGAAAATCCTTCCACTCACCAACAGTTAAAAGGGAAGATATTTGTTTTAAATCTCTTATTACTCTCTCATCAGCTTCTTACCATGAATACAAATACAAACCAGGTTCCAAATTCACTACTGCATATTAAATATGTGTGAGTGTGTGTGTGCGTGTGTGTCTCCTCAAGTAACCTTCTCACGCAGATGTTTGCCACAGAACACTATATACACGCTCATGTCTTCAGACGTGGGAAGAAAATAAACAATTTCAAATCACATGTGAGAAAGCATGGCCTTCATCAGGCTGCTTCCTCAGAAACTCCTCCAAAGCTGCTGAAGCGACATATCTGCACTATAACACAAGTAGTCCATGTCACCAAACCAATCCAAGCTATTTCTGTTTGAAAGATCATTAAGGTGCACCAAGGATGGGGACCATCAACAGCAGAGAAGGCACAGAAGCCCAAAAGCACTTAAATTTGGGCAGCACGTGCCAAAGCCTATGTCCTGGCACATGGGTTCCCCCTTCGTCCCTTCACCTGGCCATGGATCCAGGGAGCTTATCTCGAGTCTCGTGCTCCAAACAGCCAGCAAGGAGCATCTCCGATTCCACCACGGGGCCTCCCGTCCCTCCTGCCTTTCGCCTCTCTTTCGTCTTCATGCCGGTACCTCTTCGAAAAGCCGCCTTCCTGAGCAACGTGTGGAGGGGAACTGCTGCCCATGCTTGTATCATAGCTTGAGCTCAACATAAAAGCTCAAGCTGATGTGGCTGGAGCGTGCGGACGCTGCACATCCTAAACCTTGGGTCCTCTTCAACAGAGAGAACTCCCAGGAAGCATAAAAAGTCATCACATATTACAGAAAAAATAAACACTCCCATAATGAATGGACGCAGCTCAAGACGATGGTGTTGGTCCCAAACTCCCCGAAGGCATCGCAGCAACCTGGTCTCCTCTGGGGTATGCTGGGATGCTCTCCTTGGAGAAATCCGCTGGTGCTTTTCCCTTCCGTGGCAACGTATCTGCACTTCTGCTCACTTCTTTGCTTGCTCAGCTGGCTGTGAGCAAAGATGGAAACTCCATGCAGGGACCCATCTCCAACCAGGAAGCCAAACTCCCTCCAAACACAAAGTTGGGCAAAAAAAAAGAAAACAAAACTCTACTCGGAGCAGCACAGAACCCAAGATGGCTCAAATTTGGCTCCCAGGTACAGTGTGGAATTTATCCTGATGGGCCCTGTTATCGGAATCCATGGCAAATCCGTCTGCTTGTCCTCTGCTGGTGTCCGGGCAGGAGCTGCGAAGGAACTGGTGCCCTAATTATACAGATGCACAAAATGTACTTGCAGCACGGGGGCTTTTTGAAGAGCAGCTTTGCGTAACGCTCAAAAATAAAATTACTTGCAGAGAGTAAGCAGCGAGGACGAGGAAAGAAACACGGTTTAGTTGAACACACGTCAAATCAAAACTCCCCGAGCTCACTGGAATGGACCGTCGGGATTTTGCATTTTCCCAAAATAAGTCTTGCCACGGAGCAACCACGTTCACCGAGAGCTCATTCCTTGCAGTGAGTGTGAAAACCCAAGCAAAGGGAGGGAAAGTTGTATTTGTTTTCCATAAAAATGCCCTCTGTGGATGATTTCACGGGGACACACATATAGAGTCCCTTCCCAATGTACAGGCACAAATTAAACCAGAAGTTTCCTTTAGACCGACGACTTCAAGCACCAATTGTGCCTCGCACCAGGTTTGATTTAATCCTTGCCATTAAGGATGCAGAATTATTTCAGGTTACTTTTGGACAGAAAATTAAACTTCTCAAAGCCATTTCTGGCTCAAGGTAATTTTAAAAGCTCTTGCTTGACTTGCAGTACCTAGAAGAGCTTCCCTGCTAGCACAGAAGAGAACGAACTCGCACCAAAACATTCCTGGGTTTGTGTCTGTCCACACGGATTTCTCTCCAATTTGCACTTTCCTTCCAGAAATCACTTCAACAACGCTTTCTTCTCCCATTTTAATCCTTTCTCTCCCCATCTCCTGCAGACGGGGTTAAGCGGTGTTCAATGCTCCTCCTGCACAGTCCCCTTCACCCCAATTCCCAACGCCTTGAAGATAACTGGACTATTTCCCCATGCCCTGAAGGATAAAATCACATGTGTTTCCAGCAGTATTGAGCACCCCCATGCAAAAACTGCTCCTGTTTAAAACACCCGGGTCACAGCTCCCACCTCTCACTGTGTAACAAAGGTCCCAAGCACTCGCACCAACAAATAAATAAATCCTTATGCTGCTTTCTGAGGGAAATGCAAAGTTGGAAATGGCAATCCATCTGCTGGACGGTAGTGCTGTCTCATAGCCGGAAAGGAAAAGGAAAGGAAAAGGAAAGGAAAAGGAAAGGAAAAGGAAAGGAAAAGGAAAGGAAAAGGAAAGGAAAAGACAAAAAGGGCTAAAAATACAGCTGAACTCAGATGACCCTGACGCACCTCAGCAAGGCACCAATGAACTACGCTCCCAAAGCGCTGCTTTTGCAAGGTAACAGCTTTGGGTCACTATCCGGAAGCACGTGGAAGGAAAAAACAGCCGGATACCTGAGTGGAGTCAGCCGGGATTGCGGCATTTGTGTGGGAGACGAGAACAGCTCGTTGCTTTAAAAGCAAAGGAGTTTGCACGGGGCAAAGTCGGCGTTTCCAAAACACGCGCTGCTATAAATAAAAACTTCAGTGTCCCATTGCGTCCCTGCTGGCTCCTTGGGCACTGGATCTGCCCCTTCCTTTGGGATTTCCCAGAGGGAAGCCCAAACTTCCTGCAAGCAACACGAGGGGGGATGGGAGGGGGGCCTCTTCTTCCAATTCCCCCAGCACAGCCAGCCTCCCATCTGCCACTGAGCTCAACGGTGCTGGCAAAAGCACCGCTGGAAAGCGAGTCCCCCAAGCGAGTTGCTCCACGGTGACAGCGCCTCGGCGTTTGTTTCATCCCGACTCTAAATAAACCACGCACTGGCATTAAAAAACATCACGAGCCAGGCAAGAACACCGGGCGCCGCGTGCGTCCCTGCACGGCCCGGCCGAGCTTTCACTTGACCCAAACAAACCCGCAACGTCAACGGTCTCATGATCCGAGCGATGCCGCTGCGGCCGCGGCAGGAATGATTCTGGCCGGAAGCTCACGAAAACAATGGAGCGAAAATGATGCTAAATAAAAGGGCCCGGTTTTCCCACCTCCAAACCGAAAGTGGGAGCGTGGAGACACCAGCACGCGGGGAGCGGCTCCGGGCACACGCATGGCACAGCCGGACAAGATACCCGCTTCCATTTTAAAAACAGAGCGCCGTAATACCGAGAAAACAGCAAAAAACACCCTCCGAGGGCACACACAGCCCCACAGGGCAAGACACGGAGCGGGTCCCGGCACAGCCGCCCCTGATCGCACTTTCTGCTTCCCTAAAACTTCCAGGGCAGGAAAAAAAAAAAAAAGTCCGGTTTTGATCCGGGAAATGCTGCCTGGGAACAAAACACACACACGTCCCGCTCGCCACCTCACTTTCCTGCTGAGCCCTGCAGGATTCACCACCCGGCGTGGGGCCTAGTCGGCACCAGTGGAGATTGGGTCAAAAAAAAAGCACATTTTGCAGCAAAATCCAGCCCCCTTCTCGGCCTCTCTTTGTATGTGTGTTTTTGGGGGGGTGGCGGTGGGATTTCCAGAGGAAACCTCCTCCATGGCGTGTGGGGCCTTGCAGAGGAAACCACTCGCTGGGGCGGCCCCCCCTGCGATTTATTTCCACGGGCCGAGCAGGAGGCGAAAAATAATAATAAACGACAGAGGAAAAAAAAAAGGAGAAATAGCACCGGCCGGCTTTTAAATCAGCCTCATTTAAAATACATATATATAAATAAATAACACATAAATACGAAACCGAGCAAGCCCAACCCAAACAAAACCCAAGCACTTACCTGGCTGGGAAGGAGGAGTGGGGACAAAAATAAAAGCGGTTTAAAGTTTCCCCTTGGGGGTCAC